>JACCGJ010014504.1:0-69859 GCA_013407085.1 Atriophallophorus winterbourni
TATATGCCTTACGAATGACGTTATTTTATACATGAAACACCGAGTTTATTTTCAAAGGCGTCTTGCATGGATTGCCAATCAAGTTTTAGGATATAATTCAAAACAAAACTGTCTCGCATGGCGCCGGCAATACATGAACTTGGTATATAAGCACGCAAGGTTTGGGTGGTTTAAATTGCTTACAACACCCTCGAAAAAAGTGTCTTAGAATGTCAGAATAATGGCACGATGTATCATGAATCCATGCGAATTCCCAGATTACCAGATTTCATTATATTTCTCTCTATGGAAGATTGCCGGGTACTAGTTTTTATCAACGGTGGTAGTATACTACTGTGGCTGCATCCTATTCCGTAGAAGAAAAAGCCCTGAAATTAAGATTGTGTATAAAATCAAAATTTTACTTTTTGTATATTAAGTGCCTTTCTAAGATTATGAGCACCAACTGAAAAACGTATGCATGGAGCAAGAAGAAGAAGAAGAAGAAAAGGACTTTATTCGTGTACACGAATTTTCAGCAATTCTCACTCGGATAAAGAATTCTATCCAGTTGAACAATAATCTAACCATAAAACTGGATCTAAAATGTTTACCAATTGAAGCTGAAGGATTGCATGACAATAGAAGTGATATCAATAATATCATATATGCATGTGCTTTCGTTTCATTTATAACCCCAATGCTCGAGTGAGTGAAAAAGCGTGTGAAAATTGACTAAGAAGGCAACCCAACCTATAACTCACATGTACAAAAGTTCCGACACAGAATTTGGCTACAATTCCATTTGTGCGTTATTCCATGAACGGGATTCACGGAGTACTTTAACACTGTTTTGTAACTCATTAGCCTAACATACGATATTGTCTATATCTATTGCTATCTATTGCTATATCTTTTCAAAATGCGTTCATATAGTTGTTTTGTATTCAAAAATTATTATTGCTTCAGGTTCAAATTTATCTATTTATTATCTCATATTAAAAGGAAAGCTGATTAATTTAATAAAATTAAATTTAACGAATTTAAGAGAGCTCGAAACTAGAATAACACTGTGCGGTCTTTTCAACCTACGTGGCGACGCCACTCGGATAACAACGATAACAACGTGTCATGAATACGACACATGATAAGTTTCGTGTGAAACGTGTCACGTATTGTAAAAATTTTGGTGAGCCATTACGCCAGCAACGAACGTGATCTTTTCCTACGAGAAAATGCTATTTCACATAATTTTGAGCAATCACACGATAAAGCATAAAAAATACTCTTATTAAAATCAAATCAATTTAATAATACCCTGCGTATAGAATGATAAATCGTTCGTATAAATATTCGTCTGGGGTTTAAATATTGAAACCTAATTTTAAATGAATAAATGATCACCAAAATCAAATTCTTCTCGACTGTTTCATTATCACGAAAGCTGTTTGTTTTGGGACGTAGCCAAATTTGGTATCGTTAAACATTCAGAATTACCGATTACAAATGTTAACTAAAAAATAAAATATTGATTAGTTTTTAATTTTACGCTAAAAGATGAAAAAAATACGGTGTGTTTAATATGGCAATTTGCAAAGACCATTCACCTGCCTAGTATTCCTAACTAACACTCATGAATTATTCGAGAGATTGCGTAATTAAACAGTTTTGATAATCTTTGAGCCAAGATTCCCTGTTGGTAAACTGATCTCAATTTGTATTCGCCATTCATTGCTTGAATTTAACAGTTATGGCAGTATGAATCATGCTACTATTTCAAACTATTAATCATGAGACATTGCGTAAGGTATAAATGCTATACTGAATGAATTCGTGACTTTTTGTATCATGAACGTTTCTGATCTATGCAATCGTTAGAGCAGTTTTTGGGTAACGATTCACTTCTGACACAGAGGCTTCGTCAGCCCAAGGGTGATAGGACAGGGAACATGATTAAGTAGTAGTCAACACACCACCACTTATGTGACCTTATCACTAAACAGCTTATATTTCGCCTACATTATGTCACGTCTCGTGAGAATGACCAGGATCAGTGGTCGATTTTCCTACCAGCGTGTATCCACATCAATCTGGAGCTCGGCACTGATGCGAAGTTAAATAGTTGTTATTCCCATTATGCCTACTAGTTAATTAGATTTTTGTTTTTCTTTAAAAATAGCCCTGTTAGTGATGTACTTTTACACATGTGAGCCGCTGTGTCAACTGACCTTGATCTTGACACTTGTACTAGATTGATGTGGATACACATTAGTTGGAAAATCGACAACTGATCCTGGTCATACCCACGAGACGTGACACAGCGTAGGCGTAATATTGGCTGTTTAGCGTTAATGTCAAATCAGTGGTGTGGGGTTGATTACTACTTAATCATGTTCCCTGTCCTGACTATCACCCTTGGTCTGACGAAGCTTCTGTGTCAGAAGTGAAACGTTAACCAAAAACTGCACTCAAATTTCTTTGCATTATGAATACACGATCGGTCCCAAACTTATTCCAATCGATTCTAATCTATTTTATCGTATTGCATGAAACAAATAATGCCGTTATAATCATCAGTTAAGGTCAAAGTTAAAACAAGTGTGTACGTATTAATTCACAAGGATTGTACACCAGGTTTCCCAATCAAACATATATTTAAATATGCTCGTGGATCAGAGCAGCAACTTGTCTTGAATATTATTTGATGATGAAACCAGAAAAATCCCTAAACTACGACATATTTCGAGCCACCCAAATCACCCTGTAACGCTATTTGTAATAGCTCGAAAAATAGCTCTCATCATTCCAGATGTCTCTTACCACGACTGCAGTGAAATCATTTTTAGATTATTCCGATTTGGTCTCTGTGTGTGAAAATCTTTTAATTGTTTCCAGAATTTGTATGAGATAGAGTGATGAAAAACACGCAGCATGTTTTCAAGTTTAATGGGATAAATAATCCGTACGCACCGTGTGAATGATTCATACTAATTTCTTATGTAAGTAGAAAGTTATGGCGGGAACATGGGGATAGGCAGTTGCTGTAAAAATCACTTCATGTAGGTATACGTGTAGGTTTGATCATCAGATATGGAATTATTGAAAAATTTAATGTCTGATACTAATTACAGAATTTCTGATCACACTATGTGGGTTTTCGATTCATTAATGACGTAAATTGCAGCCAATTAAACGTTTCCTTCATAGCATGGTTATCAACGTACATCAGCAACCCATGATAAAGCTCTAAATAATTTGTGCGATTCAAACCTCCAATATCACAATTGATCATGTGACGGTTCTTGCAGCTGTTCTGCAACATTGCGTCACCGACGCCTAGTTTATAGTGAAATTAAAGTGAGCACATGTGCGACTGTTTTGGTTATATCTACGCATATATTCGTTTATAGAACTGCCAGCTAGAACCTCCGTCCAGTAAATGAATACACTTATTACTACTCCTAAGAACAGCCGTAACTAATATTGGACTGCTTTTCGTGGGCATATAACGACATTGGGTTGATAACCGGCATGAAGCACAGAGGTTCTTGCCGAAAGTATGGTTTTGTCTCTCATTATCTCAGACGAAATTGTTAGCTCTAACCTGTAAATTATTTCGCTGTTTGAAATGGAACTTTGCGAAATTTATGCCATCCATATAAGACCCTTAAATAACGTGAATGCTTCCTAAATACAAAGCATCTGTCTAAAATTGGGGTTATCATGGAAGGTAAAATTAACAGCTGGAGAAATGCTTCCCCATCGTGGTCAAAGGGGCATAATGGTTTCACAACGAAAGCATGAGCGCAGAATAAAACACGGTTGTATTTAAAAAGTACATTATGGGAAATTTATTCAGGAATAAATACTAAAAAGGGTTACTGAAGAATAAAACATCCTGGGAGATTAGGACCACTAACATTTTGCCGCTCATTTGTGAATCACAATGTGTAGCAAACAGTGATAAATGACTCGATAATACAAAATTCTAAGGGAGACTGGTAGTTCCTACTCAAATTGCCGGTGGAATATGTGATTAGAATGCGATTATGATGTATATCTATAGTCAGTATCGAACGAAGAATGCGTAAATAAAGTTTAGAACTAATTTATTCACATAATGTTCCTGCACGCACAATTCAGTACGCATCATGCAAAAAATGTAAGAGCTTGCACAATAAATTCTGCGAATTGACTGAAGTTGATAAGGATAAATCTTTCATCAGATAATTATGAAATTAACAAAAAATAAAGAAATATGTCATCGAATAACTGAAGTTACGAGGTTACGAATAACTCAAGTTACGAAGTTCAATAGAAGCAAGCATTAGATGAATCGAAAGAGCGTGTGGCAAAAATAAAAAGCATCTACTTTGAGATATTAAGAGTCTAATCTTATGCGTATGCTTAATAGGTGAAATAAATTTATTGTCAATCAAGGTTACACAGATTATCCTCCATTTTTCGAATACAGCTTCATTTGGTATATGCCTACTGTACTTTATAAAACAGATGCACAAATATAATCTGGTTATTAGCATTATTCGCATTATTTTTATGTCACAAAATCATACTTGTTCCAGGTATCGGAATCAATTACTCCTGTTTGTGAGTCTGGAATACTTATCTCATCCAATGGCGGCCAACTCATACACGCGATACACTAAGAAAACATAAACATGCAGTCGCTTTTATCAATGACATCGAAAATGCGCTGTGATTTTTATTTTATTGAAAATCTAGAATTTTATAACGATGTCATTAGTACCAATTGTTATCAAAATTTTGGCATTTAAGTGGAATTTTTTAGACTAAATCGAATTACTGCGCAGTTTTATGAAATAGTTACTGCCACTTCCAAGTCTATTAAGTTGTCTGAACATAGCGCATCAAGCGCAACCGAAGTTGTGCAACATAACGACTAAACGCCGACAGGTTCAATGTGAATACGACACTGCCACTGGTGTATCGTATCTCAAGTAGATTTTATTTTTGGCACCCAATGATCATAGGCAGATTATCTGCTCTAAACGATTCATTTAAAACGTTATTAATAAGCTTGTCTCCATTTAAATATTGGCTAATAGTTGGTGCGCTCAGAGTATCCGTGCTCGTTATGTTATTTGGTTTTACTTCAAAACCATAAGTTGGAATAATAAACATAGTAAAATTTGCAATTTACGTATTGATTTCCTGGTTAGAAAAATTTATTTGAAATTTGATCATGCATTAAAATATCCGAAAAATAATGTACAAGAAGATGTAACTAATGGAATACCACATTTATATCCTTATATCCATCTGCTTAACTGAGTATTTTTACCGAAAGCAAGTAAATATCAGAATATATTGTTTGTGAGCCCGATTTACGAAATGTTTTGAATTCAGAATGATAAAAACTTACACTTCAATGCCACTGTTACATAGGGTTCGTACAACAGCGGGTGATGTGAGCCACACATTACTATGGTCAGAATGATAACATTTTATAAACTTTAAAACTTGGTAAATTTTTCGTCGAAGTTGCAGTTTTGAATCCGTTGGGATATTTACAACATTAGTTTTTGTTTGTTTGACCACACGGTCGATCAAGCCAAGTGCAGACATGTTTAACTGTTCGTTTTGTGTTCTTGTGTCAAATAGTTTATAAGCAAATGGTTATTAGAATATTCAGGTAACGTTTGCTTCCAGCACACAAGTCTCTTCAGACTAAGAGTACACAAACAAACAGGATATTGCAAGGTCACTTTTAACGATGCTCGTTAGGACCAAATTATAGATTTGCTCACATCCCCTGCACTTACACGCTACAACCGGTTTCTCAGTGTTTGCCGTTATGAGATAGAGACTGTAACTTTAGGTTCAGTGAACCTTATAACACTGGAAACGTATTAATCAAAGTTGGACCTTCCAACCACTGTTCATTAGGGTTCCTGAAAGGAACTACGATGTTCAAGCACAGAATCAAAATGTGATTCCTGGTCAAGCGCTCGATGCGCTAATGGATGACCAATGTACTAGATTCAATTTCTTCTGTTCTTTGGATAATTCGGTAATAAGCAATGTACCCACGTTGATGCTATCAAGAAACATGCGGTCTTTGATTTTAGCAGATGCTAAACGCCGACTTTAGTCGAAGAAGATCTCAACAGACGTATCGATATTGCGAAGCAGCGTTTTCAGCACTTGTGATAGTTATTTAGGTAGCTAACGTATCGATGCTGTAATCCGATCCATAGATAGTGAATACCTCGAAACAAGGTCAAGTTCATACTTGTTTCGAAACAGGTATCCAGTAACTGCCAGCTGATACAAATATTTTGTTGTTTTTTAAGTTAAAAAATTATTGACTATATAATGGAAACCATAGGTAAGATGCACCTTATAGTTTTCTTCATTTTAAGGCTTCCTAAGGATTGCTGTAGGGTATTTTATTTGTCCTAGTAAGTAATATACCCTCCTCCAATTTTAGTGCAAGAAGTTCGCTTTACGTATTAAATGCTGAGTTAACATTTTTTTCATTTGTCGTTCCGAATATATCACTTTGTATTTTAGATAGTTTCATAGGGTCGGCATAAACTACAAACATTATCTTTACATCACCTATCAGACTTCTACGGAAATTTATTACTAACACAAAGCTAAGGCCATTTCGAAAAAACTTTGCCTCTACCGCGTAAGCGGTCCATATATTAACAAGCTTGGATGATTCAAATAAAAATTTGCGTAAGTTTTCATTTCTTGCCTTTGAGTGAAATTTTCGTTTACTGTGTTGCTAACACCATCGTTGTTCTTCACAGACTAAGCAAAGATCCCTGGAGGATAACACGACTTGGGCCTTAAGTTGTAAACCAAGGATCACATATTCGTTTGCCAGGTAGATCATTTATTTGTAAGCTCTATCAGCTGCCTCCTTTGAATTGGTATATTATACATTTTTTCTTAGTAACTGTCTAATTTTCTGTCATCTGGCATTTAACATGCAGGTATTCGTCGATCTAGCTTCTGCTTAAACATTTCGTAATATTTTGATTTCTATTTATCAAACTTGTTGTCTGTAGAAATCATCAATGTTTCAAAAAGTGTTTGAAGCTAAACATTACATAGCGTGTATGAAATGTGTAATGACTAATGACAAATTCCTATAGGCTTTGACTTCAATGATGTATTATAATTTGGTTGTAAAAATAGTTTTAATTGTAGTAATACACAAAGGTGCAAACGTGGAAGATTTAAAACGGATTCGGTGATTCGTCACGAGAAATTTCTGACTAACCACACGTCCCAGGTGGAATGATGATGCCACAAAATATTTCACATTTAGCTCAATCCGATTTATGCAGAATTCATTCCTCTGCAACATGTGAAACCGAGAATTTATGACTTGAAGTTGATTCCGTGTAAAACACTTGACATTTTTCTGGGATTACGAAAAACTGTTCCTCAGTTTTTTTGATTACCAATCGTGGCAAAATCAAACTCCCGAGTCAGATAAATTCTGTAAAATTAGAGATTGTACACGATAATATATTTATCCGACAGTTGACTATGTGTTGCTTTCAACCGCTCCTTCGAAATGGATAGTTAATTTTGCTACGAATAGGCCATAATTGTAATTTACTCAACTATCTTGCATTCAGTAAAACATTATTGCAATAAATCTGTATTGATATTCCTATAAAATTAGCGACTAATTTACCGGGGAGTGAATTATGCGGTTCGAACTGCTAATAAGCTATCATTAAAATTGTAAGAGCACTAGTAAACAAAGAATCTCCGACTGCGTGTTGTACATAGCAAGCGCAAATTTTGCGTAAATACCGACCGCAACCAATTCTAAAGCAGATCAAACTGGGAATCCGAGAAATCGCAAGAAATTGGTTCGAGTGTCAACCACTCTGGATATCAGAATACATGGCAACAGTCATGAATGATGAGGTATAGTCGAAAGTGATAGGACACAAAGGAAATCTGTTAATGTCCAACGTTCGAGTAGAACAGACATCGAATTTGGTAAGAAATTTCGTCTGTAATAAATCGATGTACGTGTGATCGATTCCCATTAACGTAAAATCACATTCCAACGATAACATTGCTCGAAGTAATTAGGGGGTCAACTTTGTGAATTTTTGCATAATACGCGTTTTGTTGTGCTACATCACAATCATCGGTGATTTGAAATAATGAATACATAAATAGCATGATGGAAAATTTACATTCAATCACTAGCGCTTTGCGGAAATTAGAAAAATTTAACTTATAGTATACGGAGAAATACCTGGTAAGGTTTAATGGGCTATTTGAAAGTTCAGGTATTGAAGATAAACAATTCAGGATAGATTAATGTTTCACAAGTAAAATCAAAAATTTAAATATGACAAATAATATAAATAATATTAGATGAGGTATTTTGTTTTGAAATTAGTTATAATTTACATGAGACTGGATGCATAGATTTCCGAAGATCCGAAATAGTGAATGCGTCACTTCAGGCATTTCTGGTTGCGAAAAGGCTTGTGAGCCACATAAGATACATTTGACATATTTTGGGTCCGCGGCTACTCATAAGTAGGAAGTCGTTTGAAGTATTTACATGTACAAACACAGATGTTGAGCGTTCTTCACGGTTGAGCTGCAGTGAATCACTGGATTCGGGTGCCAGCAATTGAGCAATTGGCAGTTTTACAATAAAGCATAGATGTTCCTTCACATTAGCCTCTTCATAGTCGTTACGGGACGTCCAAATGTTGCTCGCAGAATTTCAGAAATTGTTCCTCGCTCGTTCGTCAGATATAGATGATTCATATATCGTTGAACGTGTCTCAAAACTCTCGTTTGAAATATAACAATTTCAACTTTCTGAATTGAGAATCCATGAAATTTAACATTTTCAAGTAACATCACAACCTTTCCTAAGCGTGTAAAATCACTTCCGCTTCAGAATAACTTATCTAATCAAATACTGCCTTAAAGCTCTCGTTAGCTCGAAACTGCGACAGTTGTTTCGACTCTATCAGATCAAAATTCACGAAATATTACGATTTTATTGTTAATTGAATTGCAACAAAGCGTATCCGCATGTTTATCACCCCATCGATAGCCGCCGTGCGCAAAAACATTCGCGTCCCTCAATGCATTGACTCATACTCACAAGATTATAACGAAGACGGACAGCGTGACATTTGACAATCTGACGAGGATGCTTGTAAAAATTGCAAACTTTCTCAAAAACTGACTAGTTCCAGGTTGCGTCAAGTTAAATTCTTCTTGTGTTGGATTACTATTCATGCGAACTATGTTTAATCTTTGTCATGGAAGTCAGTGGCTTTAATAAACAATGACGCCTTACCAGCATACGCTATATGTCGTATTTATGTTAATTTGCAGTATTCCCATTGAATCAACCACGCTGTGGCTAAAGCAACGCCAGGCAGATGATAGGCAACAATGAAATTATCTTCTCCAAAGCTTAGGTATCATTGCTTCACCTGCTTCGTTGAACCTATTATTTAGACCCCTGAAATCACCACGTACGAACTAATCCAAGCTACAGCGTTTAGTGTTAACGTATGTACCATATGTGTCAGGCGTGTCTCCAATTCACATTCACTTTTTCTCGGTTCTGACACTAGCTACATAAATTAAAAGTGCTGGTTCTTTCAAAAGCTTTCTCCGGAAAGTTTTGAGTTGCATACCGCTTTACCATCATGTACCAGAACCAACGAGAATTCGATCATAACAAATCCCATCTACCCTCGATATCTTACTCACAAACAAAATCTCTAGATCAAATCTGTTTTTTATACAGCTCCACTCGGAATATGTGATCATGCTGTCATGAGGTTTGAGTATATCTATCAATACGAGCCAATAGAAAATAGTTGATGAAGATATACAACTGTGAACTATGACCTGCTTCCAGCTCTTATTACTGCCAATCGATAAGATTTCTTTGAACTCACATCAGCTCAGGAAATATGGCAAAAGTTTTACTGCCAACTCCGTAACATCATTGATTTGTCATCAAACTTGAGAATAATAAGCAACAAGCAGCGTCCGCCAAACCTTTTAGGAGCAGTAGTCGGAAATGGTTGTGTAAACGTGACAAGGCCTGGTGTAAATACTTGAACGACCAGTCACGACTAAATTTGTGCAACCACACCTTATTACGAAATAACTGTGTCTGACATATTCGAAATGATAGAAAACATTATCAAATCAGTCTAGTCGAAAAGTATGTTATGAATCCCAAAGCATTATACAAGCACGTCAACAACCTCCGAATGGCCTCTCCTATTGGCATAGAGAATTCATCTGGAGATTATATAAACATTCTTCGACAACAACTTGATCAGTAATCTTACGAGTGTCATCACGAGAGCAGTCTCTGAACTCTAAAAGCTGCAGCTTGTCTATTCTTCAACAGATGGAATTCTCTCATTAAAGTAGTTAAAACAAAATTGAAGGCATTAAATAAAACCAGTTCACCCGGAATAGGCAACTTACACTGCAACATCTTGCATAACCTGTCCTCCGAATTGGTAATACTGATGCCCAACCTGTTCAAGATAATATTCGGCATGAATGTCGTACTGGAATCTGGAAAATTGCCCTAATTTGTCTCGTCTATGAGAATGGTGAAAGAAAAATCCATTAAAGTAAAATCCGATAGCTTTAAAACCAGTGTTATCTAAAACAATAGAATATACCATAGCTGATGCTTTGCAAAATCACTTCAAGAATTTAAGGTCCACACCTCATAAAAGAAGGGATACTGTGAAATATGTGGTGTCTCAAAATGACCCGACGTCGTCCGTTTGTAATATACATAAACGACGTACCCACTGTTTTTTCAATCGCCAGGGCTTTTCTTCGCAGGTGACGCTACGCTTTGGCGCAAGATAAATTCCAATGCTAACATGCAGCAATTGTAACGAGATCTTGGCATGACTCATGCTTGGTTCGACTATAACAAAATGCTAATGAATACTACAAATTGCAGCTTATTATCGCTTTAAAGTAAGTTCAATAACTAATATTTTACCGGTCGAACTGTTGTTTTGCATGTCTACTTTGATAATTACTTAGGGGTGATTATGAAGTCTGGCTTAGGAAATCACAATGCAATGTTGACTTTCAGTCAGCATAGCTGAAAGTAACTTGGTTTTAATCAAAAAAGCTCTCTGTTCGTTTGACGCCAATAGTATTTGCAAGTTGGTTTCAGCATACATCCGTCCCCATATCAAATATGCCATCATCATCGTTATGAAGCTCATCTCTGGAACCAGATCCAAACAACATGAAATAGGGAATGCAGATGAGCAAACGAGCAGCAAAAGAAAGCGAGAATGCGGAATATGCAAATGCGTAAAAATCGGCTTGTTTTTGTGGTTTCATTATATGTGGTTTTGATATTTTTGTCTTTTGTATAAATGAGAATAAGATGATAGCAGATAAATATTACACTGACGCCACTGACTTCGGTTTGCAGCCATATTTCTCAAGGTTACCAACCAACAATTAGGTAGATCTTTTAGACCTTACCCAGGCAAACGATTACACCCCACTTAGCCTAGTGGTACGGTGAGTTTCTTTATCATAACATGTAAATATCATGAACTATACACCGGTCATTGATTTTAGCTTCTACGAGGCTCTGCGAATAAGGTGTGATATTGTATCATGTGATGTGGTATTAATTAAACGCCCTAGCCATCGCAAACATGCAAGCATCAGCATTTCCATTAGTCCGTAACCTATTGGTCCCAACACTCGCTTGCAGACATGTATATTATTAACGCGAAGCTGCCAAAAGTGCGAGCAATCATACACCGGCAATATGTGCCAAAAACAGAAAGCCGACAGACTTCTTCTGCTCGGAAAGAACAGGTTTCGCAGCCATAAAGTAGTGTAGCACGCACGACTGCGATGTATACTTGACCTTTGATATGAAGTGTAACATCGCGTGGACGCCACAGAAGACCATTTTTGATCTCGTACTCGACACAACCACCAGCAGAGATACAACTGCCAATGTAGACAAAGCTATCGACCAATTCAAGATTGACGACGCACACAGTTAGATTTAGAATAGAAACCAAGTTTGTTTCTTGCAGATTTTCTCTTACCGTTTGGCACTCAACCGGTGAAGCAAGATGGAGGTCAGTATTGGAGAATCTACTGAAATGAGAGTGATAGCTTGATGATTGCCACAGGAGTCGCGCTGTCTCCGTTTAAAAATCTGAGTAATTATTGATTCTATATAAGGGATAAAACGCGTTTCTAAGCTCATATGTTGGTGAGCAGAGCTTGGATTTCTCAAAGTAAGACACCAACAACATCTTTGAATGATGTCTAAGCATCAGCACCTGATGTCATGAGGTGCTTAAAGCTTTGGAGCACATTGTAATCTCTGATTGAGTGGGAGCCTCGTGAGAAATTGACAGTGGGGTACAGTGTTCCGTATTGTCAACAACCAGTTGTGCAAATGACCAGTTAAACAGTACCCCAAAATGTTCTTCGGAAACTGCGAATGCAAAGCGGCCTGAACCTCTCTGATACCCGACGGATCACCAAGCTCAGTAGCATTCACTGCCTTTCGAAATTTCTAACTTTCCTAAAAGAACGCATCAAGGGCTTAGCACAGGCTGACGCATGATCTGACTCTAGACAGGAGCCCAATTATGGACGGCAATCTTGCACGCGCCCTCGCCAAGAAAAGCTGATAGCATTATGGTCAATTTGTGTGAAAGAGACCGATTATGGAGATCTCCGGGTAGAACATTAACGCATTGAATCGCAGAAGTTATTGCTGACAAGATCGAGCCAGTTCTCTGAACAAAAGCTGCGTAGACTTGTGTGATGACAATCGAGACTAAACCTTCAAACAAATCCTCACTTAAAGACAGACGACACGAGCATTCACGTATCCAGCTAAGACAACGATGACTCTCCTCGATGCAAATCTGATGAGTTATTGTATGTTTCCATAGAATACGTCCTTGGCAAGTTCAGAGATAAAATAAATCGGTGCATAAGCAGCAACCGTAAACAGGTTGCGGGCCTTATTGTGACCGGCCTTACTTACACGAACCCTGTAGTCTCGCTACAAAAAGGCGACTGTCGAGTACGATCCAGTCAAACAGTGCGACTCAGTTCTTTCACCCAAAACGATCCTGACACCAGATTGATTAGATACCGTGGCGTCGTCATCCGTGCCCAGACGTAAATGGTACAACCTGCGTGAATTTGAAGTATTAATCAATCGTGTAACCGAGTTATGTATTCACATATCCGACATCAATATCTAGACTATTAATTGTACCAGCCAAGGGTGCCTGCTTGCTAAAGTTCGTACATTAGGCGCCACTAATTTGAGTGTTACGTGTGGATAAAATATCGCTCGATGGCCTTAGAAGCAGGTGGCTAAAATTGAAGACCTTGATGGACAAGTTTTACATCTGTTTGGATTATCTGAGCGACTACGAGACGGAAAACGGTTATTATAAACACTATCTTCTTGTGCTCGGGCACGTGTGATTGAACAGGCTGATCGTACCAACCATATCAAATAGTGACATACAAACGTAAATCATTTTCCAGTCTTCCAATATTTAAAGCGCATGCGCATTGTGATCGTACTATCCATGCATGATGAGTGCAAATAGCACGAAAACTGTCAGGGTTTGTGCGTGATAGAAATGTATGCAATAAACATTTTTGTTCACGATAATGAGATGTAAACCTATCTACATGTGTCTGGGCATATGATGATTGATCAGGTTGGTCGTACCAACCTTATCCAGCGGTGGCATACAAGTGCTACTTGTTATTTTACTTCAGTTTTAACACGGTCAGTTTTTAAACATTTAGACAATAATTGATAAACCACTATCAATTTTATATGATCCAAAGTCAATTGCTTGATGAAAAATGAAAACAAACTTATATGCTATAGATTGCCATTTTACGTACAAAATCTGAACAAACCCATGAGCATCAATACTAAATGTAGATTATTGTTAGCTTCAATGGAAACAGCAAGGGAAAATCAAAGGCAGCATTACATTGATGAAGCGCATCATGCACCAAATGTATAGGACCACCGTTCTATTATATTACGTAGTGCTTGTATGCCACTGTGGGATAAGGCTGCTACGACCAACCTGTTCAATCACGTGTCAAAAACATGTATGTTATGGTTAAACCCATAACCATAAACAGGTTGGTCGTACCAGCCTTATCCAACAGTGGCATACAAGCGCTACTTGTTTACCATTCCACCACTGTTTCCAGCGCATGCGGATACTGATCCTACTGTCCCTACTTGATGTGTGCAAACAGCACGAAACAGGTTGTGGGGTGTGTGTGACGAAAATGCATGCAAATGAACATTTTGGTTCATGGTTGTGTTTAACCACATTATACATGTGTTTGGACAGATGTGATCAAAGAGTAGTGTTAATGAGTAATACGGGTTCAACAGGAAATCCTCCTAGCCACTTTTACTCCCATGCGCCATAGCTAGCTTTCCCCATATCTGCATCTCTCAATCATATCGTTAACGTGAGCACTTCCAATAATGATGCTCAAAGCAACCGCCAATTAACACAGCTTTGACGAATCCTCAAGTGTAACTGGCTAACACAATGTGGGATCACCGAAAACCTAATCTGTTGAAGCTAAAAAGTTTCAACCTATAGCTTTTAGCGTTTTGTGATGCACTACAGATTTGCCACCCCACGTTTCGGAAGTCGATGGTTTTTCATATCCAAAAGCTGAAACCACAAAGTAGCCTATGTATGTTGATTCATTTCTATACTAAAATTGCCGCCGGAAAGGTATCGTTGCTTGATATCTGAGATATTTTTCGATAAGCTGAAGGAACTACATGTTATGGTGATAACCAAAGCCACTATAATGGTGATTAGAATTGTTTATTTGCGCATTGAAAGAATTTAGGACACATTTACTCCAAGTTAAAAATATAATATAGTTTGGTTTCGCTAACTGAATTATACGAATATCTAATTTCTACACTTTCTATGAACTTGACCGTATTATACGTCATAACTAGCTTTTGTATCCGCATCGCTCAAGAAAGCGCCTTAGCCGTGAATCATCTATGTATTATCCGTTCGTGTAATAATAGAGTTAACTCAAATTTGTTGTATATATTCGCGGTCTATCATTACGACACTCGCTATCAAATTTGAACTTTGCCTGTCAGGAAAAGAGAATTATGTTGTGTGCGGAACGATGTATGTACAACCCGTTGCGTCACGTAATTGAATCTTCATTCAAGCCACGAAATCTACCAACACTGAGGCGTGTAAATAACAAGATTGCTGCTGTCATCTATATGGCGCCAAGTTTTCAACGAGCTGTCACGATAGACAAGACCGTATCCCGAAAACGGAAGATATGCCATGTGGGATTAAATCGATTGGAATACAAGCGAATTTCTAACGACCACAACTAACAAGGTAATTGAAATTTTTCGAGACCGATTGGGAATACATAACCATGGAAATAAAGTTTGCAATGAATCGGTTAGAGCAGAATATTTGGGAACGTTTCGCTTCATCGGCCAAGGGTGTCAGTACGAACAGGATTCACGTTTAAATGCCATTTTCTTGACCAATCCTGAGTTCTCTAAGATAGCCAGGCGAGATCAAGACAATTGATCACACCCATTAAATGCTGTGTTGATCCCGAAACTGTTTAATTTGTGTGTGCAAGTGCGAACAGCGTCCGCTGATCCACTACTTACGTAATCTATGTGCAAATTAGGGTTTATGATTATGAATTCCTGATAGGTCTCAAATACGTTCAATTACTTTTCTGACTCCTACAAACCTCGAGTTCGCAAACTGGCCAGCGAGTTGGTACGAACAGCTGAAACGGAAGAAAAATGGTATAATCATCGCATCTACAACCTTAGATCCCAGCTGAATAGAATCATACCAACGGTGCCTGGTGGTCAAACCTCCAGATAATTCTCGAAATTCTCGGAAGGCTTCCGAAAATGCACCCAAAGTTTTCTCAAAATAAAGGATCCACAGGATCCACAAGTTCAACTGGTTAATAACTCCAAAGATAAATGTACCTCTGCTAGTTCTTTTGATGACAGTGCTCGACAATATTCTAAGGTAATTAATTTATCAGCTCGAACAAAGATTGTTGGAGAAGTGCTTAAACTTCTCTTTAAGTACAAAATTCTTGAAAGCAGAGGTTTTCATTCCATGCGTAGAATCCGCCCTCAACCAGCTACCTGAAAGTCAGGCAAATGCACTGCGAAACGGTATATCTAGTATTATCAAAATACAAAAACCAGAAAGGATTAACCTTACGCCAGATGAACAACAAGAACTTCATTACATTGTGCAAATAAGAGGGAATAGTGATCAACAAGACAGACAAAGGTAAAGCAACCGTGAATCTTTCTGGAAATGTTTCTAGGGATAAGGAAGAGTCACATTTTGCTGAGGGCTCGTATCAGGTTATTGACAACCGCAGATCAACGACCGTAATGAATAACCGTAAGAGGGTTGTTTCAAGATACCTCCAAGGAAGTAAAGAAATCTTTGGTCAAAAATCATAATTCATGCTCTAACCAAAACCTACTCAGAACCCCAGGTTCTATGGACTTCCGACGATACATAAGATAGGCGTCCCCTTGAGGTTTATTGTAGACGGTATTGGGTTCAACACAACAATTGGCTAAGCACCTCGATCACCTTTGAAAACCGCTGGTTGTTTACACGAATACTTTTATTAAGAACTCGTTTGATTTTGTTCGTCGCTTAAGTACCGTAACAACTGGGAAGGATGAGATGATGGTTATCTTTGGTGTAAGCTCCTTGTTCACGAATGTTGACACTACAAGCGCTTTAGAATTGGCGAGAGAAGTCACTAAACACCGATATGACCTTGAAGAATTGTACAAATTTGAGTACACAACAAATCATCAGCGGTGTAGCAATTAGACTAAATATGAACCACTTCTTGTTTGATGGGCAAAACGATGGTTTAGCGATGAGGTCACCTATTTCCACAGTACTAGCGAATATGCACATTGAGCATTTCGAGGAGATAGTTTTGCAAAACCAGGCTTTAAAACCAAATATATGGTGGCACTATATCGAAGATACATTTGTCATCACAAAGCGCAACAGACAAGAAGCCTTTCAATAATTTGGATCCAAACATCCAGGTTACAAAAGAAACCGAGTCCACGGAAAGAACATCTGCTTTTAGACTGTCTCATATATAAAGACAACAGCAAAATAAAAACGACGGTATATTTTAAGCCAATCGACAAAGATGCGTTTTTGAGGTACGCATCAGCGCATCCTAAAACGGTATTACAGTCCGTAGCGAAATCGCTGTTCTACAAGTTTGACCGCCTCTGCAGCGATGATGACGATAAGAGACGAGTTCATCAAGAAGTCAGTCGTCGACTTGCAGATCATGGTTACCCCAAGAGCTTAATTTATCGCCAACTGAACCGAGTTAAACATCCGCAACCGAACACGGAAAACATTTGGCAAGCTACGGTATCTATACCGTATGTCAAAAGGGCCTACGAAGGAATAAGTCGAATCTTGAATACCACAGGCATTACAGTAACATATAAGAGAGATAGAACACTCCGCTTCGTATCAATGCATCTCAACGATAAGACTCCTTTAAGTTGTGCAACCAACTGCATCTAAAAAATAAAATGCAAGGGTTGTGCGGGTGTTTACATTAGGCAAAAGCCTAGAGAACTTTGCACTAGGGTTAACGAACATAGAAAACGAATAGTAAAGCAACGTTGCAATCCCAGTAAATACCAATCATTGATTCATGATTCTGCTCTAGTTGAACACGTGCTGGACACGGGTCACAGCGTGGATAAGACTGGGTGTGAAATCTTACAAGGAAAGACTTCGCGCTGAGGCAGTTTGAATAACAAAGGCTGGGGCGATTGCAGTGAACAAGGTGGATGGGGCGGATATCTCAACAATCTGGTGCCCGGTTCTGAGGCGGGTAAGGATTAATGTGCATAATGCCTAATGCACACGCGGCTAAAGCAAGTAGGCTTATTGGTCAGTGGACATTGATCACACCTGCACCGGCAAAGCAATTAAGTTATTATACAACATTCAGACTACAAAGATTACCGTGGGTGCACACAGATTACGCAAGTAGTAGGGTCAGCGGACGTTATTAGCACCAGCACAATAGAAATAAACAATTCGGGGTTTAACACACGTAAGGGGTGGATCAATTTACCTTGTTCTAGCCTGTCTACATTAGGTAACTTAGGTTTGATCAGGTGAATGCAATTGAAACGTGGCTATGATAAGACGGGGTGTGAAATCTTATAGTGAAAGACTTCGGATGGACACTATCAACAGTAGTGTGTTTTCACTTGATTATGCCCATCTTTAAATTTTATCCTCTTATAGGAAAGTTCTGAAATCATGCAGTTCAGATACCACACTCCCGCATTGACTGTCGTTCGAAACTTTAGCCAGTCCGTGAGTGTGTTATCTGAGGCTCTCAACCATCCCAAACTGTCACCACTTAGTGAATCGATTTTCAAATGAAAGTTGGAAACTTCAATTGAAAACTCTTAGGTTGATTCGATATGCACAAGACCTGGGAAAAGAGTTTAACCCGAATCGACATTTTTAACCGACATTTTCCATGTCCATTACATATTCAAACTTATTTTTGAATTCCGCCAAACCTCATGACGAGAAATGTGAAACTCTGGTCTGTGCGAATTTCATACATACATCGTATTCTATACACCATTTTATTTATTTTCGCCACACATCTTGATATCTGTGAATTGCTACTACTGGCCCAGCCGTGGGTACGACAGAACACAACCGTCTATTCACCGAATGCGAAGAATATCACAAAGTGAGCGAGTGCGTGAATATCACAGTGAGTGAAAATCACAATTTGAACTCACCATCGATCTTGATTGGTGATTAATCGATAGTTCGTTCACTCTCTATACTACAGTGAGTGCCCTCCTAACACATCTTAAATTTTGAGTCTCGAATCTTCAATTGTATCACGAAAAGTCTTAAGGTTTTATGGATTGAGTGTTTAGAAAGAAATCCAAATTTATGGTGTCTATGATGGTCGATCTCTTACACGGTCCACTGCAATACTATCAAAACACCTGTGGCTTCATCTATATTTAATTTTTACATTGCACCTGACTCAGTATCAACTTCGATCAAACATAAATGCCAATGGACAACACGCGATTTAATAATTACCTCATTGGAACAAACGCGAAGCTCGGTGCGCGCTGACAAGAACATCGCTAATTCTAAATGAGGCTAATTTGGCTAGTTTGCGCGCGTTTATCCATGTGAACTAGTCGGATGGGATCAAGATTTAGACGGAATGGGGAGCAATCGATTGGAATTTGTTTGGGACCGATCGTGTATTCATAATACAAAGAAATTTGAGTGCAATTGGTTAGAGCAGTTTGCGGGTATCGTTTCAATTCTAACATAGAAGCTTCGTCAGACCAAGGGTGATAGTCAGGACAGGGAGCACGATTAAGTAATAGTCAACTCACCACCACTTATTTGACCTTACCGCTAAACAGCCTATAGTACGCCTACATTTTGTCACGTTCCGTGAGAATGACCAAAATCAGTGGTCGATTTTCCTACTAGTTGTATCCACATCAATCTAGTACAAGAGAACACGGTCAAGGTCAGTTGACACAGCGACCCACATGCGTAAAAGTACATAACTAGTAGGTATAAGGTGAATAACAACTATTTACTTTCGCATCAGTGCCGAGCGCAAGATTGTGGAGATTTCTGCCCCATCCACCTTATTTACCGCTAATGGACCCGCCTTGCCAATTTCGACCGCCTCCGCATGTACGCGTTCGCTATACGGTATAATACCACGTCTCAATATTTCCACATGGTCTAGATCAGCGCTGTGGCCTGTATCTAAAACGTGCTCCGCCAAGGCGGAATCACGAATGATGGATTGATATTCCCTCACATCCCGGGATATCTCCGGACAAGCTTTCGGTGTTCTTTGATTAGAGTATAAATTTCCCTGGATGTCTACCCTATGTAAACACCCGAACAGTCCTTATAGTTGATTCTGTAGTTGATGTTCGTAATGCCAGATAAAGTTGTCTTATCCTTGAGGTGCATCAGAACCGAACGGATAGTTTTCCCTTTCTTGGTTGAACATTCTACGTATCGCTTCAGATGTGCATTTTACATACGGTATACAAACTGTATCTAACCAATTTTTCTCCGACTTTTCGGACGGGTATTTTACCTTCATCAATTGGCGTTTTACAAAACGTTTTGGATAACCGTGGTCTATGAGCCTTTGGCTCGCTTCACGGTGCGCCTGTTTTCGATCTCTTTCGTCGCTGCACAGGCGTTCTATCTTATGGAAAACGGACCTGTCTTGGATGAGCGGAAGTGTATCGTAGTACAGCATCTGTGACACACTGTATGCGTACTGTAGGCTGTTCAGCGTTAAGGTCAAACCAGTGGTGGAGGATTGACTACTGTGGAATGGGAAGCAGTTCATTCAGATGATTTGGCTTCACTCAAATGGATGAGTTGGGGGTTTGGCACGAGTGTGCGTAGAATGGAATCAACCATCGTGTTGAAAATCTGCTCAAATCGAGGGGCATAATGAGCTGTTCCAGATGAGGTTGTAAACTTGATGATGCACGTTCGAAACTCAGAAATAATGCGTATAGGCAAATAAGAGAGAACCTGTAAACAAAATGGTAAATTGTGAAGAAACTGGAGATGATTATTAAAAATATTTTAAAAAGCGTGTAAGGTAATTGATAAGTTGATTATGAGAAAATATCACCGAGGCTCGTTACTAGGCTGAAGTCTATATCTTATAAATCAAACAAACGCATAAGTTTATACGCATTGAAATCAAAATACTCTCAGTATATTCGAGTACAAAAGCATGAATTTCCATCACACACATCTCACGACCGGTTTAATACTGTTTTCACTCATCAGGTTGGGACAGTAAGATCTGGATCCGCACGTGATTGAGACAGTGAAAGAATGGTAAACAAGTTGCGCTTGTATGCCACTGTTGGATACGGTTTCGTACGGTCAACCTGTTCAATCACATGAGCCCACGCTCATGTAGGCAGTGTTTTAACCAGTGATCATGAACATAAAAGCTCATTTCTATACACTACCATCGTTGCGGTTTTTTAATAATTTGTCCATAGTACCGATGCCTTTTTTTAACAATCGGATATGCTATAGAATCAGAGTCAAGCAAAACTCCTAATCGCTGTGATTTACGAAACGCGAAACTCTCGCTTGAAGCGCGTACGACTCGTCCACGTGGCCATCACGGCAATTTAAGAAATTGTTCGATAGTCCTTCGTCTGCGTATTAGTTTACAGCTTAAAGGTTAATTTACAAGGTTTTTCATTAGTTTAAAATATACAAATGAAACAAAAATTTTGACATATGTTTTAGGTATCCAATCGACAGAAGCTACGTTTACCCGAACGGAACTATATCTAAGCGTCCAGCAAATTGTCTTTGCCAATTTCGCTATGATAGACGCTATTTCATTGTGTCGTGTGCCAAGCGATGTGAAACACATACCTTTAATTGATTCGGGGAGCGGCATTTTATCCAGAAAAACAACTGCCTCTAGAAAACACAAACAAAATCCGGAAGCACAGCTCGAAATCTATTATAATACATTGATAAATGTTAGTAGAATTTAAATATTTACAAATGAGCGCGGGTGTGTGTATAAATTATGGACTGTGAGAAAGGTTTTATTCCTGTCTATCATGAAAATGGGATATAGATTGCGAATTCGTCCGACATTTCAATTGTTCCTTTGACGTAGCGTAATTTGAAACCTGAGTGTTCAGTATCGTTGAACTGTTACAGCGGCTAGCAAGTTCTTGGCTCAATGTGTCGGCAACTTCGCAGAGGGAAGGTGGTGCGTAAACTTTCGTGTCTATCTAAAAACATAAAATATAAAAAATAATATTTGTACAGTCGGAATAAAGATAATTTGTGGACGAACTGTGGGCATACGTTAGACAATCTCAAAACGTTTACTTTAAGAGGATCTACAGTTACACCCTTATTGTTGTTATTATAAGTACAATCATAAGTACATAAGTAAATATTTTATCCTCGTTAATATGCAAGGCAACAATCACAGTTCACTGGCAAAGCAAAATTGCAAGGTTGTTGAAATGGTTGATGTTGAAATATCTCGAAAAATGATACGTGGGTTGAACTAAAGTAGCAAAGAAATTTTGAAAAGCTACGGCAAGCCACGTGAACAAGATTTTCGTAAATATCTTTCACAATATTGATGTCGATGGATTCGTCTAAATCAGTGAATCTACATTGAGATGAAATTTGTTGAATCGAGAATTTTTTCAGTATGATTAGCTCAAAGTGTATTGGGGTACTTTGCGTTTCTTATATTACTGTGTCGATTATTACTTACTACCTCTCGGTTAATCTTATATTGTTACTTGCACGTAAAAGTTCGCAAACCTTTACATTTGTGATTGAATTTGAACTCAATCAATTATCACAGCTTTTGAGTAGGTAAGTCTAAGCGAATGTGCCAGACAAAGAATATAATATATTAATAGGTATTTTCACATTTTTCAAACTTTGTTATACCTCCAATCGCTGATAACATTGCAAATAACAATTTTATGTAATTGTTTCTCGGTCTGTGCCAACAGAAGGCATCACAGCTGACAGTTTTACACAGATTATCTTTCCGGACTATAGTCATGTGATTTGCTAAATACATCATACGACTATTACATAGGCCAGTCCAAAATGAACATCTTTCATTAGGAAGTTTGTAAACCTGAAATTCTTACCCATATAACAGAATTAAATGAAAACTCTTGAATTCCTGCCTGGTCTTAATGACGACACCCGGTCAGTGGAGTGTGAAAAATGCGTAATCAATTTTGAGCAACGGCTAAAGTTATTAAATGCAACAATCATGTTAGTTAGCATTCGTTAGCGATGTAAATGCGCCATTACTACGGCCGCGCCTGCGGTGGCTGGGTCATGTGAAAAAAATGGAAAATGTTAGTATTAAAAATGATCTACTCTATGGTGAGTGGAAATTGGGGAGTCTACCTTTGGACAGACCGCAATTGCGGAACGAAGAAGTGTGCAAAAGTGATATGAAAGATCTTGAAATCAACTCTACGAGTTGGTAAGAACTTGCTCTTGACCGCTCACTAAGGATGCATTGTGTAAAACGTCACGCCAACGCTGGGAAAGAGCAGACACAGCTCTTGACTGCTGAACGCAGATGACGCGGCCGGCGTGAAACTGACGCCGATGGATGAGTACTGCTTATAACTGTGAGCGCTGCGGCAGAGATTGTAACTCCCGAATCGGACTGTTTAGTCATTCGAAAAGCTGCGGAATGTGAAAGCATCGTGAGCTGGTGATGTACATCACCCAGTCGACATCGACCGAATGCGGCCAACAATATTCATGCACCACTATTACAATAGCGGTTTCAGGATGTTTGCTCCCAGCACGCAAAAACAGAATGTTCAAGATTGAAGGGGCATTTATATGCTCAGAAGTTGAGTTATATGAAGGTGTTGATTTCTTCATGAGTATCCAGCACCCTATGGTATGAGTGCAGATAGGGGATATGGCAAAAGTCGCGTTTAAACGTATTGTGTTGCTTAGACCCCAATAATATGACACAATTAATTGTTTCAAGGAACGGGTTTCAAAATGCTACATCATTCTTTGTGATTAAGAATGTTACATTAAAGTTATACAGTGGTGAAATAATACAGTCTTAAACATTCAGTTGACTCAACAAACGTCCAGGTTAGTAAAAACCCACTTTCAGATGTAAGTCTATGAATCACTACTACTATTCGGATCTGTTGTTGATTAATCCACATTGCCCTTCACATTCACAGTTCAAGGTCATTAAATAATGAACAAGTTGTCTGAAATACTTCTCGCCTCCTAGAACACTGAAACTTAGTGATATATAGAAACCAGATGGTGAATTTTTAATATAAAAGGTCCGGATAATAGTTGACCAAGTGCAGAATTCGATCAAAAATTCTAATTTTCATGATTACAGTGTAACGGAACTGACTTTGCAGAATATCGGGACCCCGAAGTTACTCCGCAACAAATCGTGATGTGCTACACATGCCGGCCACGAGATTTCTTTTGTCTGCTGTTTTCCACGTGAATCGTTTAGCTGTAATTTTATATGCTGGTACCCTGTGACAAAACCACGGGGATGTGCAAACGCGGACCAAATGCTAGTTGCTGCAATGCACTCCTTCGGTGAATGTGTACCATCCGGAATCGAATTCTTCAAGGTTAACGACATAACGACCAGTTCCGGGGTTGCAAAGTATTTCAGTTTGTTCAAAGTCGGTTTCATCAATAAGTCGTTTGTGTGAGGAATGGTCATAGACTTGCTCGTTGGCATTTTGGAAGGATTGTAATTGCTTTCGCGGTGTTCACTGCTTGCTAGCATGCCATGGATATCAGCGAACGTTCGAGCATGTGGTATGGAGTGGTCAGTCAAGGGTTTGCGTTTCATTTCGTACGGAGATAACTCAATTGACGTTTCAAACTGCTGGGTTGCTTCGTTCATTGGAGCAAGAAATTTCACCTGTAACGTAAACTGTGGAATCAGCAAACAGGCTTTCTTTAAAACATAATAAAACCTGCACGCGATGATATGAAAGCAGGTGTGTTCTTAAAGTTTATCAAGGGCTCAATGATACCATTGTCACTATGTTTCAATGGTAGAAAGCAATCATTACCACAGGAGTTGCTAGCACCGATATATATTTTAGCCATAGTCATGAATATACCATATAAAGTGCTTCATGTAGTCTAAATTAATTCACATTTTGATAAGTGTGTATCTTTGGATGTGCTACTGGCGCTACATACAATTTCGTGTATCAACACGAGATGCTCTCTTAACCTTAGAAGGCTTGAAATCTGCACTGTTTTAACCGCAATTACTTGGGAAGTTAAAACCAAAAGTAGAAGTGGAGCTTTCCCCAGGACCCATTGCCAAATATAATGATTTAACTGGTTGTAGAAGGAAATTACTTCAATCACCTCGCAGAATTTATGCCTAAGTGATTGTTGACTTTGTCACGTTTCAGTGTAATGTTGGAGAAGTTTGAAATCACCCATTTTGAAAAGCTTATTTCCACCCCCAATATTTCCCGATTGACGCAATATTTCTAACTCTTATCTCCTGGGCATCAGGTTAAGTCAGCGAACGATAAATTACGCTGGCGTTGACATTTTCTTCCCGAAGCCAGTTGCCATACCATAAAAACTTTTCAAGCTCAAAAATTGTGTTCTGGGGCTGCCTTCGGCGTGCTTATTTTAACATGACGGAGGATAATTTTGTGATGTAAAAGCTAGGTGTTTTTTTCACGGAATCTCCCTTAACACTGGTGCAGGATATCATTTTTAAAAGATGTGGCCTAGCAACCTGACTATCCAAGTTATATTCCCAATAACATACACTCATATCGGCGATGCAAAACAAATTTCTTTATTCATATTGTTGTTTACCAACTTCCAGTAAACACAGCAAAATCCTTTCCTTTTTCATCAAGGTATGTCAGCATCAGTTCGAATTTTGCACTCAGAAAATTCGTGGAGCAACTAATAATTAAAACGAACTGTCTACACGCCTTTCTCACTTCCCAACGTTACTTTCAGCGAGCAGCGTGCGCTGCCATTATAAAAAGAGCTCGTTTGACTAACCAAATACGTAACTGATGTAGATGATATGATTTCCAAATTCAACGTCGTACAGAGTTTCAAGCATTGTGGTTGTTTCGACCATTGCGACTAATATACTTGTTACAGTACTGCATGGTTGACGCGAAGAGCGTTATTGAATTTGAAAGGCAATGAAGACTATCACCGAACCTGAAATATTCTAGAAATACAATTCAGTTTAACAGATGATAAATCTGAATGATGTCAGTTCATTTCAGAAACCAGCACCTTGAAGGAGAAACTGTGAGCAAAGCCCTCGATCAATTGTATCGTCTGCGTGAATTAAACAACTGTGTCAATTTAAAGTAGTAGATAGTAGACTGCACACGAAACCATTCGCCCTACCAGCGGGATGAGCGTGTACTTGAAATTATTTGCTAAGAGAACGAGGTTCGGTGAATGGGTTGGCGTTTGGGAGCGACAGATTGCAATAGCGCTGTCAATTACTACAATGATTTATCTAGCGAACTTCAAGTTAAAGTTTGTTAATCTATGCATGCCTACACTAGGAAACCACCAATGAAGGTCATTTGGATACTTGAATCATCTCGTTGTCCAGTCTCCTACTAGAATGTTTAGGAGCTTAACTTACGCTGAAATATTTTCGTCTCAGATGACATAAATTAAGCTTTAAATTGGAATGAGGATCCTAATTATACTGTTTGTGAGGACTGAAATCGGTCGTGTGGTGTGTGTGATGGAAATGCATGCTTTAACAGTCTGTTAAAATGGTGTTGATTGCTGAGTAGATGATAGATGTGGGAATGCCATGGTAAGCATCACCAAATTCACAAAACATCACCGAGGGTGTGTCTGCGTGAAGCGTACGACAAACTTTATCAGTTTCCTATCCATCATTCCTGTCAGGCTGGTTGAGCCAAATCGGTTACAGCTTGCACTCGGGTGAGAAGGCCTATATTAGAATTACTTTGGTGCACAAACGCAATTTTTTCCTATGTAGCCCATACACTGTATGTTGTAGCAGACCAGTGTCTCTACACATTTATTATTGTACACTTCTATTTACTCCATCTTTAGCTAACATGTGATTCAAAAGTCTGCCAGCATCACGAGTATATTGATTGACCTTCGCCGCCCGGCCAGTGACATCGACAATTTCAAAAAATCAAAAAAAGCAACGAACAAGATGATATCGGAGACAAGAACATCAACAGGCAGCGAACAACAGTACCGCTCCCTTTCTCTATTCCATTTCTCCTTTTTCTTCAAACTTGATTGTTCTGCATAACGCTGACACTCCAGAAAAGATGGGATTCAGATTACGAGCGTTGTTCTGTGAGTCAAGGGGGTTCAGAAGAAGAAGCAGTCGCTAGAACGCAGTCATCAGAAAACACCACTAGGGCCCAACAAAAATGGCACAGATGTTGATTAAGATCAACCTTTCCGGTGGATGAAATTGTTAATCCTAAGCAGTTCTTGGTTGCCTTTGAATAAATTAAGATAGGTCAAACGCATTCACATCGCAGATTTGAGGGTTGGTATTTTACTTGTTGTAAACATGCAAGATGTTCATTTGTGCTAAAACAACAACTTGCAGACCTAAGCAGCAATTTGCTCTTCTGATGCAATTAAAGTGGACGATTATTTGCTTCCAGGATTTCGGCGATCGTGGACAATTAATGTCTTGATTTTTGTGGATGTGCTGAAATAATCAAAAGTGGATGCAAAATTTCGAAGCACCTACCTCAACTTAAACTTGGCAGTCCCGCATTGGTAGCAGTCTTAAATGCAATCAATGTTTGCAGAAACAATTTCACGGTTCTTATCGGAATTTCAAGGCTTTGCCAAAAATAAACATGCGATAAACTATCTTTTGGAACAACTATCTGATCTATGAGAGTGATCTTTAATTCATACTTTGTTTAAATAGTTTTGAAAACTTGTAACTCACGTAAGGGATTTTTGATCATAATTGTTCTCCGAGCTGGTATGGTTGATCCATCAATACATCCATTGTTTTAACTACACCCTCAACAAACTTGACGCTTATATGTGAAATTAATGCAGACATCGCTTCCACATACTGATAAATCATCACTACATTTTCCCGTAATCAAGAGAACTATACATATACATATATAAGTTAAGTTGCAGGTGACACAATTTTCGTGTGCTATTTTTGACAGTTCTAAAGACGGGAATAGTATCATTAGTATCTAGTAACTAGCGAAATGCAACAAGATAAAATGATTCGATAAAATCTAAAAGATAAACTCATTTTCATCAGAGATCCAATATCAGAATTAAATTGAATGTGATGATATTTTTCAAAATCATCCTTGTGATATATGAAGTAAAATAATGTCTGACCTCTAGATTAAATTGCGAAGTCTGTTGTTTACGCTCTCGAACGTTCGATTCACTTGTTTGGCAACTCGTGCTTTCTCTTGTGCCTTCACCAGTGGAGGACTCATGTGTTCTTTTCGGAGCAGAGCTTACAGCTCGGTGATACCTTCGCGGTAGCTTGCAAGATGAGACACCAGGAGGCTCACGCAGCTCTTCCTTTTTAGCCAATGATGTGTCGAGTTCGTGTGAAGCCATAATGTATTTCAACGGCTTCAGAGAAATTCCCGTTGGTAAAGCTTTATTCATCGGCTCACTGATATTCCATTTACTCGCACACAATGAGCTTTCAATATAGAGCTGCTTAACGAGTCTTGGACTATTGGCCTCGCTTAGAGGATCATAACAGCAAGTACATTCTGCGTATGGCCATTTTTGACTCGCGGCGAATCTTCCATCACCAAGTGGAACATTTTGGTGACGTGCATGTTTGGTGTGAAGCCAATTCGTTGGATAACGATGAAATCGGAGGCTTGTGTTCATTCGAAGCCGTTTTGGCTTGAGTGTATAACTGAAAACGGAAAATCTTTAAATGTTAAAAATAAGAAAAAAATGAAGTATTTCCGAGAATGTCACCTTAAAACTAATGCTTAAAAAACAAAACAAATGTGGTCAATATTGTAGTCCCACGCCTTACGTACTGGGCAACCGTCCACCGTTTGGCCGATCGCAATTAAGCGTTTATGAATCTTTAGACAGGCACATTTTAGTAACTTCGTTTCTGCTTGGTCATGTGGTTGACCCGTTTAAACGATTGTACGGGTGTTGTAGATGCAGGTAGCAAGGCATGGCAATATTTACGTTGGTTATGAATCACTTCTTCTCCGTGAATGAATACTCATTATTTTATTGCCAGCTTGAAGGCTAATGCCTTTTGGTATCACAGGTATAAGTTTCATTAGTTAAAAAGCAATAGAAACATGGTTTTGTTAGAAAATGTATGAACGGATGCAAAACTACCTTTGCAAGCGACCCGTCAGATATCTCGGGGCTGGTATATCGCTGAAGGAGCTTGATGTCACTAGCGGAGTTCCGCACGGATCAGTGCTTGTACCACTAATGACCCAGATCTAGATGAGTGAATTATCAACACCGATTGATGGCATGTATGTGTTGTTCGTAAATGTCATAAAATATGGAAACAAATCAGCAGCAACGATTATTGTTGCAGATCGACCTGAATGCAGTACAGAGTTGATCTTCCGAAAACAACCTGTCGTTTGATTTCTATGATGTGCTAAATGAAATATCGACCGAGATCACGACTTCGTTTATTTATACAAGTTTGTAAACCAACCACCGCATTTCGCAAATGTCTAGATTAGTGGTAGTATATAAATTCTTGTACAATGTGAAGCTACATATAAAGCGACAGACCCTGGTCTAGGACGCTTGACTGCAAAATTACTTTGTCTACGTTAAACGTATACCAAGTGATTTGCTAAATATATATTTATTCATTCGACATTGACCTCGGCAGTTGAACGCTGGTTTGAGGTTTCCGCCGAAATTTGTACGCATTATTCGTTGAATCTTTTTCACTGTATAGACAATCCAGTTGTTCACTTCCCTCAATGCCACCTGACTTGAAACGAAATTGGGAAGTGATCCGTTCTGATTCACGAGTGAACAGTGAGGTAAATTTTTAAACCTGGCGTTATGTGTACCTTGAAAATTCCATCAATGACTTCGTAACTTACCCATGACAACCGGACATAATGCGCAATTGCGTTCGCTCAATTGGACAAGCCAGGGATATTTGCTCTCGGATACTCGTTCGATGATGAGGCTGCACCACTACCGGCACCAGCTGACATCCAAGTAGTCGGAACAACTAGCATTAAGGATAAAATGTAGTACAATCAATAATTTTATCCAGATTCGCTTTATTGCATGGAAAAAAGTATTGCTTGGAACATAAAAGTAAATGGTTATACAGTTTTGATTCAGTTTTCGTAAATAAACAATGATCGAAAAAGCTGAAATGTTATTCAAACTGATTGTTTTAATTAACTAAGCGTAGGTGATAGACAAAATGAAACTGTGGTATGTCTGACTGATAGCAGACAGCGAGGGTTCGCCTAACCGGCATACGCTTGCGATTAAGCTCATACAATCACAGCAGTGACCTGGATTCATTTTTCTGAAATTCGCGGCAGAATGTTTGAAAGAGGATAAATCATGTTACCAGTAGTTGTAAGTGAAAGATAAGCAAGCATATCCTTGACAGCGTAAAATGAAGAGGAAATTCAAGCGTAATTATTCGTGTTTACACCACACAGGCTGATAAATGTTCCTAAACTAACAGCTAACGAATGGTGACATTTTGCTGCTAAGACCTACATTACAATCGACGAATCACCGGCGATATTTGCAACATTCGCCAGCAATCATGGAATCGCTATCTAACTTAACCTTTGGCACAAAATCTTCACCGAAAAAGCCAGAATCACGCGACGAATATCACTGGAGATGTACAATTGTGGGTTTAGCAATCGCGCCCGTTACGCTGCTATCTGCTAAGCAAGCGGTTGGTTTGATCCGTTCTTGTTCAGTGATGCAACATGTTATTCAATAACGGACCATTAAAATTCCAATAAGGCCAGAGACTGGTACTATTCTATTCCCGGTATACTAATCCTCCACATGGTTTCTTATTTATGCATCTATACCTTACAATACACTGTGTTTGAGCATTTCATTTTCGATGATGAAAGTTCAGTGATTATCAATTGGGGTGCTACAAGCTCCGGTGTTCATACATATTGCACTGGTTGCAATTTAAACCTTCTCCGAGATGAACAATCGGGAGAGAACTCCTTACGCCACAACAGTAAACCAGGTAATGTGCGAATTTGCAATTCAACGCAATCCAAGCTGGAATTAATAGATAAACGTTCGATTCCTGACAATCAAATGTCAGAATAAACGCGCAATTTGTATTGAATCGTGAACGTTGTATAAATTAATGGGACTAACCTGACGTGATGTTTCGTTGGCGGAGTCTTCCGTTGGAGTAATGTATATAAAGCGAATTTTGCTATATCTTTTTGAAAGAGGTGGTTGAGGAACTCAAGAAAGAAAGACATTAAAAGGAAGTTTTCTATAACCATTGACATGTACGTGTTAGCAATGTGAGCGCTGACAAAAGGTTTACTATTGAAATGTTATTTTGTTATGTAAATTGAACAGTAGTAGTAAACAGTATTTGATACGTTCATACCTTCTAGTTAAACTTATTTCAGAACTCAATTTTCATTTCAAAAGTTAACTATAACATAGGTGTTTAACTAAATGGAAATGCAATGAAATGCTATAAAGCTATGAACCGTTTGAGTAAGATTCGTTTATGTATGTTATCATTTGATCGACGAAAAAGGATACTCCGCAATTGATCGTGTTTTTCTTCCCTCCGAAATCACGCCTAGAAGTTCCGATTGTGTGCACGAAACAATTTTACATTTTGTTAACCACTGATTTGTCTGCTTCCATGCAGTAATCCATGTATCACTGTCTAGTGAAACAGGGTTTTGCTTCATGGTTTTGTTCACGGTAGAATTTAGCCGACAGATATCAAATTGAACTTGTTCCACTCTGTCCCCATAATTGGGTTGATATCCTGTGGGTATGTAGCCATTTTCACGAGTGTGGTCCAATGGTGAACCAGGTTGACTCTCTGGGGAAGTTGAAACACTCGAATGAAAAATGCTACCACCCGAATCCGATGAAGTAAATGAGGTTTCTTCTGTAAAAACGGAACTATTCGAGCTCGTTGTATCACTCTCGGACTGGCTTTGCTGGTCTCCCGAAGTGCGACTACAACCCCGCGAATTTCTATTAGAGCGTAGCGGATTGTGTGGTGCGTTCTCCGTTGAATTTCTGAAAAATTTGGTTCTCTCGGATCTTTTTCTCTCAAAGCCATGTTCTGGTGACGAATTGGCGCTGCTTTTGCTACCACTGCTGCAAGAACATCGTCCACAAGTACCTTTTTTGTTCGATTTGTATTTGCTCGTACGATATGTAACAAGTTGTCTTGAAGCATTTGAATCATTTATGTTCCAAGTAGAATTTCGCTCTGAACCGACGCTGGAAATCGAAGTTGAAGATAAGCGTTTCTTCACGTCAGGCAATTCCAACGGTGAAGACGGAGGCAGAATCTCTGTGAAAATCATACAATTTTATACAGATCATTTGTTGAGTGTGAAGTACGTAAGTATAAATATTTGTTTATATTTTGTTCGTTCGTCTTTAAATTAATCTGTGCGCAAACACTTGGGATTCGCTTGTATGCAGACCGACGCCAAATAAACAGAGTCATCATATTCTAGTACAGAGATCGTTAATGAAGAGTGTCTATCAAAAGATCTTCAGTGACCTGCACATCACCACCATCACATCAGATAGAAACAAACATATCGACGCAAACCACAATAATCCGAGTTATTGAAGAATCACGATAGGATGACTGGAGTAAGAGCCTATATTTGAACAGGAATTTATCAGCAATCAAGCTACGTGCAATTGAGCGATATCAGTCGAACGAGTTCGAAGTGGCAAGTGGCCCCAAGGAACGAAAACCGATATAATGATTTTGGGCGCATGGTTCATTGCTTTGTGGTAAGAAAATTCACCCACACTTGATAGGCGAACGTGATACTTTTGCGAAAACCTAATCAATGTTTTACTAGCTGGTGTTGTGTGATTGGAATACGGGAAAGTAATTAACAGTCGACCAATCGTTATTAAAGTGTCGATTCAAATACCATAGTCAAATACGGTTCTTACAAAGAACCCTGACGCTCAAATACAACAGCAAAGAGCTATTCAAGGTCAAGCAAGGAGCTTACAATTGACCAAGCTAAAGTAATGTGTTGCTCACATCACTTTGTCATTCTCTGTTTGAACATCGTGGTTCGTTGTACGAACCCTATGTAACATTGACATTCAAGTATGACCTTTGTTTACCACTTATCCACTGTTTCAAGGCTCACGGAACCTAATCTTACTGTCTCCATCTGATGAAGGCAAACAGTCAGAAACCGGTAGTGGAGTGTAATTGTGGGGGATATGAGCACCACAGCACTTTGGTCATCCATAAGCTCCTTGAGTGCTTGACCACGAATCCCTATGTGATTCTGTGTTTGAACATCGAGGTTCGTTGTATGAACCATATGTAACAGTGGCATTCAAGTATAACTTTGTTGACCAAGCTCATATTGTGCTCACGTTTTCCACACGTCCACTCCTGTGGTGCGTAATTGTGCGAGAACTGAGCACAACACTGCATGATGCAATAAACGTTTGAACGGGATCAGCATGTTGACCTCGTTTCAGTTCGCCTCGCTGCAACGAAATGTCTAACCTGGTTGGTAATTGTTGATCGAAATGTTAATTACTATAGCTTATGAAATATTAGCTTAACAATTTTCGAAAAAAATTAGTGATAAATTTTTCATTCCGAGTAAAAACTCGGCAGCGCACAAATGCTTTCGAAAGATGACAAGTTTGATGCCCGAGTCGAATGCAAACTATAACTGGCCATAGGTTTAGCCCATCTACACGCTTGTGGACACGTGATTGAACAGTTTGGTCATGTCACCCTTATCCAACAGTGGCTTACAAGTTCACAATTTGTTTACTAGTCAACCGTTTCAAGGCATGCGCAACCTAATCTCAATGTCCCTGTCTGATGAAAGCACGTGGGATGTGTGTGTGAAGATAATTCATGCAAATCCGGATTGAACAGATTATTTGTGGCAGTCTAATCCAGAACTTTGTATGCAGAACTTTGATTACGATCAATACAACTGATTTTCCATTATCGTTCAGAAAAATATCTGTAGAAACCGTTATGCTCCAACATAAGTAATTAAAACCAACGTATTCTATCAAAGGTTGTTGAAGATTTTAAATAACTATAACAGCTCGCAACATTCACGTGACGTTGTAATAGGAGATGTTAATTAATCGATTAGAATACATTACCGGTGGTATTCGCGCTGCTTCCTTCCGATGAACGAAAACTCATTTTCCTTTTCATTCGGGCAAACAGTTCACCGCTCACCGATGGTTGACGCTGGCTACCGCGGACCGATTTTTCGTTCGAATTTTTGTCCCATTTGATAAGCGATGCATTGGACAAGCGACGAGCAGCGTTGGTCGCCGCAGACAAAATGCTTGATCTACGAGTTTCTGTGGGTTTGGGAAGAGGTGAAGGGGAAATTCTGCGCTTGGCAAACCATTGACGTATTCCAGCATTTCGATTCCTCTTGTCGGATGTTTGAGTGAGATCGACGGCTGAAAAGCAAATCATCCAAAGCACGAAAGTGATATTGGTCGAGGGAAAACTGATACACCACTTATTGTGTTATAACTGTTTGCCCTTTTAGCTTACCTGTGTTATCCTGTGTTCGTCTTTCCCACGTTGTGGTTTGCTTGTTATGATCATGTGATGTTGGCACTTGTCTTGTTCGTTTAGTTTCCTTGAAAGCTTCCGATACTAATCGGTGTAGTAGGCGCTTTTTCCTTCGTTGATGTAATGCTTGTGATGTCTTCGCGAAGATGAGACTGGATAATGAAGTGAGCACCTCAATCTCATTTTGGTTGGACGAAGACAAATTCGGCGCCTTTTGTTGATCCCCTTGATAAATCTTTAAATTGCGCATTTTTTCCATTCGGGCGTCACATTTTGTAATATGTGCATCCGCTATTGTTGATAGATTGTGTCGCATGAGCAAAAAGAGAGCTAATGCTGGTATTTGCACTGCACCGAGAAGACAAATGAGTCTCATGAGGCGTGGATGGCATTGTCGTTGTCCTGGAAACACCGCCGGTTCGGTGTAGGTCTTCAATATTTCTGAACCAGTTGCAGGATGCTATAAATATATATAAAACTTCTTTAACATTATATTACTGAGTGGTTTCATCACATATCAAAGTAGACTGAATACTAAAAACTGAAATACTAAATACTAAATAATACACCTTTAAGAATATCAGAAGGCTTGTTGCGCAACAAGGTATTATAGAAACCCAGAGCAATCACAAACTGCGGTGGATGTGATAATGGTACTATGGATCAACACTGAAAGTTTTATTCACGTGAATTTTATAATACGCCATTCCTAATCAAGTTCGCAATATTCGAAAATACTTCGTGCTCAGTTGCTTGTTTTGATTGATAATTCTGGGTTTAATACTGGTTGGACATAAATCCTTTACTCAAATACACAAATACATATACACTGGTACACATTGTAATCAACCCCTCTTAGGTTTATATCGAGCAGGAAAGTACGAATCCAGTCAGCTTTAATATAATATTCGTGAAGATCTCCGCAGTGATTACTTAATCAACTCTACTGGAGTCTTCGTTCATCAGCTAAGACCAAGAATACAAAACCTTTGTAGATTCTATACTCATTCTTAACGAGGTATCATCTATGTTCACATGGTATATACTTTTTATACAAACCAATGCGTTGATTCGAAAATAGTCGTGAGATATTTGCAAATCATCTTGCCAATTCTGATAACGTGCTCTCGTTGGGTTGTTAAAGGATTAAAACGGTGATTCAAATATCTATTGCCGCTTTCAACCTGGATTGCTTCTGTCTTACGCCTGCCTTCCAATAATACAGAGGAATGGGATGCTTTCACGGGGTTTCTAATGACGGAATCCTTATATGGATGGATATAACCGGCAAATAGAAAGCGTGTTATAGTATAACGACTCGTTGGTCCCTCTCCATTGGTCAACAGCTTGCACTAAATTAAATCTGGTGAAAATTATTCCAGCAGTTTAAAATTGAATTGGTGCAATGATCCTTACAGCTGGTTCGCTATACGTAGCTTTTCTGCATATTTTCGGTGTACTCTGTCCACCACTGCCAGTAGAAACGGTATCCTGCTTTGGTAGCTGAAAATAAAGAAAATAAAAATTCGAAAAATGTGATAGTCGGATTTTTAAATATAGTTTAATGAGCAATACGAAACGAACCGATGATAAGCAAACGGATATTCAATAGATTAATCGAGTAAAAAGCATATTGTTACATGTTTTCGGAATTAATAAATATATGTGAAATAGAATTCATTGTTACGCTATCGTGCTGAAACTGTTTCACTTGATCTAGTTAATACGAGATCGCCGCAGCTGAAGTGATAGCCAGTGAATTACTGTACCCCCAAACGTATCCTTTGTGATCTATTAATATCACGTCCAACATAAAAATCGATTGAATTAGTAACACGGATTGCCGTTCACTGTGTGATATTGATCATATCGGTTTCTGATTGATTCAAAATCGTTGTTGTGAAGTTTGAAGAAAAAAGAGCATTCACTGTGATCATAAGTTTTAGCAAAAAGAGAAATCGTAATCCACTATCTTGAAAATTTATGGAACAAAGCTTTCGAGTCAAAAGTGAAACTTTGCACAAAGTGTTCTTTCCTACGATGCATATACTATTCAAATAAAATCGACTAACAAAATTTAGGAGACCGGTATTCAAGCTTTCTGGGCGCTATGCGCTATTGATTGCAACCAATAAGATGCACTTGGTCGTTGCGATTAAATTTGTCGCACAACCGTTGATGTGCACCACAAACGAACAACAACAACAACAACAACAGAAACACAGTCTAGCTTCCAGAAACGTAGGCGACTCGATTCATGAATTGAGACATCAAAGAGAAGGTAAATCGTGGCAAGTCTGTGGAGTCTCGTTGTGAGAGATTTCATCACCTTCGAAGTAGAATCAAATTGTAAATCTTACATTGTGGAAGTATTTGAACTTGACAAGTGCTATTTCGCCTAAAATATATACTCGTCGAATATCGAATTTGTCTAACTAGGTTATTTGCTCCAGCCTAGATTCTCCTTCGCCCAGGTCTTTGCGACAGATATGGTAGTAACAAAATGTGCAAGAATTCATATGGAATATATATGTTCAAATTAAATTATATAAACGAAACGTCTCATCCATGCAGCAGAATTAAATCTGTTTCTCAAAATTTGTTATTGAAATTAACGTCTTAGTATAAAATTGCTCTGCGTTAATAGTTGATTTCTAAATGGGAAATGAATTAACCCCTAACAGGAATCGAATCGGGCCCAAGGGTATCAAGTACATATCACTATCGGCAAGAGATATGAATGTGTAATTTAGAATTGTTAAACTGATAAAACTATACACGTTTGTATGTTTTACCTAATACACACCCCGCGACCGGCTACGTCCTGTTTACACTCATCACGTAGGAACAATACAATCAGAATCCGCCACTTGAAATAGCGGGAAAATGGAACTTTGAAGCCGTAGTTGGATAAGACTGGCACCACCAAGCTGTCGAATCACGTAAGAATACACTGAAAGTGTTAAACCTATGAATTTGAACTAAATTCACGATTCAAGTAGTTAAGATTATTTATAGTTTTGTACATTTTGTCACAGAGACCACACGACCAGGTTCATGGTGTTTGCGATCAGTGCAGTGCGATCAGCTTCAAACAATAGCGAATGTCAATTTTTTGGAGCGAAGCGAATTTTCGAAGTGCCCTAACTGCCCTTCGCAATGGCGAACAGTATCAAAGCGAATATCCGAAGTGCACTTCGCAATGGCGAAGCGAAGCGAATATTCAACAATATTCGCTTCGCTTTAAATCCCAAAGCGAAATATTCGTTATTGTCTGATCAGCTTCCGCACGCTTCGACCGTAATACCGAAAATGTGATTCGTCCGTTCTAAACGGGGATTTCCGTGAACGTGATTAGTCAATATTAACAGGGATGGAAGTTTCGTTATCACCCACAGCTGATTCGCCGATCCGGTTGAGCTTGGCTCATTGTGATTGGTTCGTTCTGTGGACGCGTGCTTCAGATGCATTACTAATCTCTGATTGGTTCACTATGCGTTTTGGTACGCTTAGCAGGCTTTATCCAGCACCATTTTGACCAAATTGAAATTTCATCTGCAAAACACAGCTTGCTGTTGTCCAGCTGTTTCTCAGTGTTTCAGCCATGAGAGAGGTTGCACATGCTATCGGGATCAGCCTAAAGCCATGCATTTTGATACATGCACATATCAATCGTTAGGCCTGGGCAACCTGACAGTATTTCAGCCCACGTGCGGTCTCTGACTGTACGGCACTTTGCCTGGATCAGGCTTGTGCTTTCATACATACATACATATCAATCGAAATCATTTGTCATATATTCGGAAAAAACATGGATCAGGAAATTTAGGCATTGAAACCACTGTTAAATAGGCTTCTTACAACGAACCATGTTGTTCCAATACGGAATCTTTGTCAAATATTCGGAAAGCTTATAAAGGGCAAATGTACAGTGTTTTCCTCATCTAATGTACTTAAACACCACAAACGTTTTCTAGCTGTTAAAAAACATCGTAAAATGCTAGACTCCTCCTCCGCCTCACTGTACAAACACTTTGGTATCATTACACTCTACCGAAGCGGAAATGACGAAATGAATAAAATCCACTAACCTTCTCTTCTCCTTCTGGATCGGTGACGAATACTCTCAATGGAGCCGTTTCATTTGGTTTGATACATTCCGCCTCGCCAACCTGATAACGAAACAAGGGAAATATGTGCAAATTACATATAATAACATAACGATTTGCGCGAATCCAAGCCATGCATTGCTATAGTATTGTACGCTTTCGGTCATCGAGAATTGGTCTCAAATAATGCTGAATTCAAGTCGACACGATGCGTCACCGAATGATGAAAGTTGAGCATTCGCACAAACTAAAGCGCTTTCTTTTCGAACGTTATTTCCTACTTTAAACAAAAATCAAACAATGTATGTTCCCGGAGCTGGACATCAAGTTTATTCGACGGATCATTGATTTGTTTAACGCCAGACGTTAATATAACGGGATGCTTGGCTTTAAAGCAAGCTTTCGAAGTGTGCCTAACATGTACACCGTTTTTCAGTAAATAAAGAGTCTCGGTATCACAGCAGGTAGGATGTTCGACTCCAATTGCAAGTTTCAGGTTAGAATCCAATCACGGTTGAAAGTCGGAGAATTTGTGCTCACCCAAATACATACCACACTCACATGTGGAATGGCCACGCGTCCTCTAAATCGTCCTCGCTTAAAATTAAATTTTTCCACACATTTTTCTTTCTTTTCTATTATCAAGTAACCTTTTTTGTAGTTAATTTTTTACACATGTTTCTGTGTAAACCAAAGATGATCTACGTTCAGCACGCTATAAATGAGATGTAATTTTTATAATTTGGAAGGCGGAGTTTGCTCTGCCCCGGTTGGAGAAATTTCAAACAAATACTCAGAAAGCGCGATTGGAAAAAATCTCGCCGGCTGAACTTTCGTCGATTGTCATCGCAACGTTTGCTGTCGCTGGTAGACACATTTGAAGTTGCTTCGGATTTGAAAATTTCACTGGTAATCCAACGTTTTCCATAAAAACGGTAATTTTTATCTTCTCATTATATATTGTGTAATCTGGAAATTGGTGTGGTGAAATTAATATTTGCTATTTCTTCTGGAAAAAATACTTGGAAAAATTTATGCAACATTCTACAATGGATGCAGTCTGCGAGACCATTGCATTTTTAAGGTTTCCTGCTAAAAATACACTGATAAGCACTATCCTCAAATGCCAGAACTGTTTGAAAAGAAAAAGGAATTTCCAACAAACAAAAATCACCAATCTGCACAAACTCACCGAATTGTGTTGGTTGCATTGCTTGGGAGCTGAAAAATGGATGTACACTAATGAAATTTGTGACGATGTATAAATTAAATAATAAATATTTAAGGTGGCCGGAAGCGATCAATCACGGCTTGCAATCGCTTACTGGCTTTTACGTCATTTCATATAGTTTCTTTTCTAACATTTGGGCATACGGATGACTGTTTATTTATACGTAACAGAACGCACAATGATGAACACCAAACGGAAGAGAGAGATACATTTCATTCGCATTTACAATTTCACTAATCGCCTCTTGTGCTGCGAAGCGGATTAATTTCTAAGCATAAATGCTAAATTTCCTAGAATCGACTGTATCGGGTTTATGCCTAACTATTTCGCTGGATTCTACTTTCGAAGTTGTTGCAAAAGGCTAATTTGGTTGCATTGAACTCGATTTTCTAGGGTGTTAGACATTTTATCACGAATTTTTCCGAAAGCTATTCGTTTTTTATATTGCCGTTTTATTATTTTATTCGACTTCCAAGCGCTATGTGAATCAAGGTGACGGAATTCTGCTTGATCATCATATCAGCGTTGCTGTGGCGGGTGCTCTGGTATGCCAGGGAAGTGCTAACCTGATGAGTCAAGGCAAAGTTTACCTAAATTCTTCGAGCATCTAGTGCAGACTTGCTATGAAGCATAGTAACAAATTACACAAGTTAATTCTCATATTGGTGTCCATTGAAAGATTCACGATATTTCTCTGTTGTATCGTAGTTGTTGATGCCCTCTTTCGGTAGATGTCGACCACAGACTTACATTCCAAAGTGTTTGGGATAAACCATCTATCGAACAACGCTCACAGCGACGAACAGTAATCAGTTGAACGACGTCAGTCACCCGCAGACGGCGTGAGCTACGATCAACAACCGGGTGCAGTGTCTTCTTTTCCTCCGCTTGCAGAAGATGGTGTACACAGTGCCTACAAATTGAGCGGTCAAGTGCAAGTCGTTCCCAAATCGTAGGGTCAATGTCAAAAGCCCTCGTATTTCTCATCATAAATAGATCTTTCAGAATATGGCGATTTTATTCGATACACCTGACCACTGGCATCATTACCTCCCCACGTAGAGAAACATGTCTGTTGACTAGATTTAGAATGTAATTCAGCATTCACTATTTTGTCTTCCACGATGTGTTTAAGATATGGTGGATGCTTCTTGAAATGGAAAGCATTCAGCTTCAATTCGTGTCTTGTGTGGATGATCCAGGTTTCACTGCCGTAGAGTCGAGCATTTAGTGCGCTCGCGCTGTATACCGTCATCTTTTTCTTCACAGTAAACTTGGGGTGCCACAGACACGAAACAAGAGAGAAGCCGCTCTGTCAATCCACTTATGAATCTCAGTGTCTAGCAAGATTTTATACGCAGTGGTTGAACCAATTTATGTCCAATGATTTACTGGTTCAAGTTGGATGTGCACCCGTGGTGAGGGAAATGATACAGCCCGTTGACTAAGCTCCTGCTCCTGCTGATGATCCGACCAAAGTATTTACGTGCCGACTAAAAGCAAAAACGTGGCCCGAAAATTGGTTTCATCAATCCAGTTCAACGTGTCTTCAAAATATAACTTTTGGAACGAACCTCCCTATATTTCAACTCCAACTGAGTCTAATTTTGCAGCCTTCGCACAATGATGGCCACCATCCAGAGTGTTAAGTTGCGGTGAACATCCACGACCTGGTTAATTTAATTGCATTCATCGGCAATCCACATAATGACAGTGAACATCCTGTCTAAAAGTCAAATAAAACCTCGTGCATCCTCATCTTGGAATTTTGATCCCGGTGCTTATTTTTTCAATTGGTATTAACTAACCGCAATGCGTAAAATAGCTGCTACATCACACAATAATTTACACGAGTTTCGCGTCCTCCCTGACTTGCTGACATGCGATTTTGATCTGGTTTAGCAACCAATTTCCGGCCACCTGATTCAAATCAAGCTCTCCAATTTCATCGACCTTGAAGAATTGTATATAATTTGATATTGCCTGACGTTGTCCATCTTCTCGTGTTGTTGCCGGAACCAATCGGATGCAATCTTTCCGAAATCCGAGTTTTGGAGCTTATTGCTCCCACGTTGAACGAGAGGTGGTGTTCTTCATATCATCCGAAAGTTCATGATTAGCGCTCATCACGAGTGCTCTTTAAAACTCCCCAAAATTTCCCTCGGCCAATCACTACTTCTTCGAATCGAAATTGTAAGCACCTTTTGACCTGAATACCACCGGCTGCAGAGGCAAGCTTATCGTGCAATATATCATTCGCTAGAGGTAGAATGGCTGTCGATAGGTTTGAATTGATTGACTACATAATACCATAGTTTGCCCAATAATCGTTGCAAAAAAATGTGACGTTAATTTTTCGGTGCATGGACAAAATGCAGTTACAGAGCGCAATACATTTAAGCAAGAAAATTGTTCTAGTTTGCCTTTGGATTGCTCTTTGATGAACTAGTGGGTTTTTCGGGATAAGAACCATTTTGTTTAAATTACAATCAAACAAAAGATATTTGAATTTTTGTTAGGTTAGGTACGACGAAATAATCTACATCGAAATCGAAAACATGGTTTTCAAATTGAGGAAGTTAATTAATGAGCGAATGCTGAACTAAACACGTGACGGTATGATAAAAATTTGCTTGTAATTTTTTGCTTGGTTGAAACTGTTTTATAATTACTAGAGGAAACTTATTCCCCGTAAACTTTCAACATAACTCTTGAATGTGTTTGGTTCACGACACAGAGAGGAACTTTCTCATATCAAATGCAATTTTGAGTAGTTTCTCGAAATCCAGTCAACACCAACGATTTCGTACAGTGTACTGTGCTGCACTCTCAGATAGTATCGAAAACTTTCACAAATCAAAAGGTTCAACTAATGTATATAAATAAACAGCTTGACTTACAAGAACCTCGAAGAGGTAAGTACACGACACTCAAGAGAATCCGATGCTTCAACAGTTCAGGTGAAGGTAGTGGGTGCTGAAATAAAGAGTTTTGCATCTATCGATCATTCAACAATGACAATTTTGCAGGATCGTATGAATAATAACAAGCTAAATACACTTTATACTAGTAGCAACACAAATTTTTCACAAAGGTGTTATCAAAACCCAACGTTAGAATAACTCACTCATCACATGTAAATTAGATGCAACTTTTTAAACGCACTTCATTTACTGGGTGAAAAAATGTTACAAAATTATTTGATCAGTTCAACAATATATCCAAAATGCGTAAGTATTTTGTTTAAACCTGGAAGACATGGTTTTGCAGTGAGCAGCACATGCAAATGTCAGAGATGTAGAGTTCGTGACTGAGAGACAGTAAATCTATCTTTTCACATACCCATGAAAGCATCGGGATATGACGACCTCTACCCAAAGAGGTATTAGCTTCACGGTGGAACTTAGCGATTAATTTACCTCAAGAGATGTACTTCATCCATAGACACAATTTATTCTAAGTAAAAATGCGAAAAAGGAAAGCGTCTATGGTGAAATAGATGATAGAAATAAGTCGAGTAATTCAGGATGCAAATCCGCCTAGTACCATGTATGTGAAATAATACAGTCCTATCCGTAGTACCGGTAATATTACTCCATAAAACATTATCCATCACTATTCATTATTATGACCCTTCTTCGGACCGAAAATAATTAATACATTAGTTTTGAGCGGGTATGTAAATTCTTCTTTAAAAATTACCGAATTCATCTCATTTGAAATGTAGGCGTTTATCAATGGAAACAATTGCTATTTAAGTATGTCATTGTGATAATCAATAATCATTTGCTACTCAAACTCAACTCGAGAATCAATAATCCAGCTTCACTGATTAGCTTGGAGGACAACCAAATCTTGCTGATGTAGCTGCCCACAGGTCCGAATTAATCGGTGAGAAAAAGCCTACTTGGACATTCTACATCCGTCCGCAGTTTTGACAGGTGTGAAAAATTGATTTCTATTCACCCTCGCAAATTACGATACACGCATATGTGAATCGAAGTAATTGGCGTGCATAATTAAATAACCCCGGCCAGTTTGAATGCCGCTCGCGTCTCATGCGCGATTACACTGCGCTAATTCATAAACGCGAATAATTTGCAACAAATGAGGGATCTCGCAGCAGTGATGAGAAAATGCCTATAATATTGTTTCAAAACACAGCATTTCGATCGATTCGATATTGTTCTCAAAGTTAGTTTCGCGACAAAGTTAGTCTTTTTTGCAACGACCTATTGTTAATTGAATTGTTCAAGTTGGGTACAGCAGTCCATGTAGACAAGCGCCCACGAAACTGCCAACTACAAAAGTCATCTGACTTTAGTGGCTTTTTAAGACCTTAGTGACGTGAAGCCAGAAAAAGTTCTTTTCGTGAATCTCGAACAAGGAAATCAACCATAGATAAGGGTGTACTAGAGATACAACGTCGGTTGAATGTATGATGTGAACACTCTAGACATTGTTCATACAGTTTATGAAGAAATAGCTGTGAACCACAAACTATGAAGTTATATTGCCAAGCTAGAGAAGAATATGCGCCATTGTTAGCCGTTAAACAAAGATCACTTAGACAGTATGCGAAAGTTTCCCATTACTACATATTTCTGTGAACCACAACAGAGAGACTGAGTTTGTTTCTTAAGTTATTCGCAGTGTTTTGAAACATGAAATAATCATATGTGTGCGACCATATGGATAATTACTTAAGGAGACCAATACAATAAGTTCTGTTGCAAAAAATTCAGAATGCTGCCCAAAACAGCGTTCCGTGTAAAGATCTAATAAGGTTATAAAGTTTATCAACGTTAGTGTTCGTTTTATATTTTAAATAGTGAAATCGAAATGGATAGTAAAAGTTCCGATGTTTTCTGTTGATTGTGCTGCTCCAGACAAAATGCATAGAACAGATTATTGCATGATAAAACTCACGTGAGCTTGAAAATAGATCTGGTTGATGTATGTACCATAGGCATCATCATCCTGTGGTACAAATCGCGGGAGAGGAGGGCATAATAGTGTAGAGCCGAAGCACTTTTGCAAACTAGTAGCCAATTGGATTTGATCTTGAACACTGAAGTTCGGATTGATGCATACATGATCGATAAAATGCGAAAGATTAGGTTGTCCGCGTAAGATGTTTTATGTAAGAATTTGGTGAAATTTGAAAATAGAAGCTAGTTTTTGTTTTTCAAACATGAATATTTAAGATCTGTGATTTTGTTTTGTTGTCAGATTAGATAGTAGAAACTATTTGAACCAATGTCATATTTAACCAACGTACGTAATGTGCAGATGTGATGTGCAACATCAATAAGCGCTAATCACGAGTTTTTGGAAGATATACACAACATCACCATGTAGCACAACTCAAGTGCAGGAAGTGCCGAATGGACAGACGACTATAACCCGGAACATCTTTATTATTCCGATTTCGGAAGGATTGCACTAGAATTCGTCGAGCGACGACATTGTAAGAAAGATGGGTCGATGAACAACGTCAACCGCTATCGAACGATATGCAACGATATGCCCTTGAGTTGAACCGGGTGGCATGAAATTGATTGACAAATCAGATCGAAGTGATAACTGGAGTGACATCTTGTGGTCAGCACTGTGGTAGTGTTATTTTCCTATAAAAGGTAAGCAAGTGTTTTTATCTTTATCATGTACGTCGTAAACGCGTTTAAACAACAAGCTATCTCTTGTGTTGGACAGATTGACCTTAGCCTTACAATCGACGTGATAAATGTTGAATTGAGTGTTCTAAAACCTGTGCACGCAACTAATTGAAGTAAGATCAGGATCGCTGCCTGATTTGGCCTCAACTCAAGCCCCACCGATTGCTACAACATTGAAACACTAACAATACATTTCCATCACACAACCCACGACCGGTTTCATGATGTTTGCCCTCAGTGCATAGATGCAGTACGATCAGCCTCAGCATGATTTGAGAGAGTCGATAAATGGTAATCCAAGTTCGAACTTTAAAGCCACTGTTGCATAAGGCACGTAAGCACACGTAAAAAGCTAGTAAGCCGATGATCTTGAACAAACAACCCATATTTGAATGCATTTGTATAATATAAACCGTTTCCAATTTTAAACTTAACACGCTGATCTTAATATTCTGATGTTTTCACAATCAGAAAGAAAGTAATTTCAAATGTGTCTCAGAAACAACAGATTCGTATTAAATTTTAACGGGTGTAATGAAGCCCAGTTCAGAGAAATGTTACTCACATTTGCGTGTAAAGTGACATAATCAAACGTTATTCGACTTTATCGACTGGATTCAGATTGAAAGATCGAATGTGAAGCGTTTTTAGTGATTAATATTTTGTCTATGCTGCAGTCGATGCAACTATACTCCCCAATTTTTACTGTGGAATCGTGAGCATTCATTGAATACTTGACCTTGAGATGAACGAGATAAACAGTTCATGTCCTGATCGCTTCAACATGAGATGTTTCGTAAGTCTAAATTATCCACTGCTTATTGCTCTGCGAGGGAGTGTAGTGTTATTCTGTAATCTTCATCCACGTATGAAACGTCGGGCTATGGGTTTTTTGAATTATGTCTTACAATGCAACAATGACTTGTATTGCTGGTGATGATGTCCGGTTTATTCAACAAAATGTATTATAAGTGAAATAATGTCACCCACTAGGTATTGTGCTAACTAAATCGGATAATAATTCACTAACTTCTACGAAATAAAATTAAAATTGCTTGAAACATCAACCCTGATTTTCTGACAATTACATGATGTTTCTACGTTTATCCCGTAAATAAAGCAGCTGTAATTTCTCTTTAAACCCTCGGAATAAATTTATTTTTGTCTCCGAAAATTTAATTGCATCTTTCAACACCGTAAAATATGTTTCCTGTAATGTGGGCAGACAACAAAATCAATCGGTTATCAGGTCTGTTCTCACCTCAGGCTGTCTAGTCGCAAAATGAGTAGGAGCGGGTAGGGTGTGATGAGAAAACCCACGCTGTTGATAGTCGCGAACGCAGTCTGAAATGTCGAATAGTTGACGGCCAAACTTGCATTCAGGGAATCAATAAAAAAGGTGGAAATGTGTAAATCTTCAAGCGAACGACATGACGCAACGAGATCAGAACATGCAAAACGTAATGGTGAATTCGGCAAATGATTATCTGTTAGAATTTAATTGTAATAAACGTTCGATTTGTTGGCATGAGATATACGACATATCGCGGTGTATTGAATCACAGATATGACTGAGAACATTTGTTTCAATATTAAATCTAAAATGGTACATCACATGAATCGTAGTCTGTAGCGCTGCGAGTATTGGGTAATCTTTGTTGGCATTCTTCGGTCGATGTCGACCATAGCAAGCGTTACGATTTCACGCTCCGTTTCAAACGACTACACAGTCCCATTCGTGAGTAACAATCTTCTCAATAGCGTTCAAAGCGATAGAGGGCATTCATATGCTGTCGGTGTGAGCTATGTTCAATAGCCAAGAGCAGCATATCTGCGTGGATGGTCCAGGTTTCGCTGCCATGCACGCACGCCCAGTATACAGTAATTTTGAATTCATGGTAAGCTTGCGATTTCCCTAGATATGAGAGTTCATAAGGGACAAGATAACAGTTACTCTGTCATGCCGCTTATCAAACTTGGTGCTTAGAAAAGGGTTATCTCTGATTGTTGAACGAAGAATAAATGTACTGGTTCAAGCTGACATTTTTACAAAAAAGATGGGAGGTGATAACAACTCTCGACGAAAAACTTTGGCCTTGTTTGTTTACCCAAATTGATCGCATGCTAACGTGAGCCGCACATTTGCGACTGAAGCTGCTCTTTGGAGTGAGGAATGAACAAACAGCTTTGACTTCTAACTATTCACTCATTGTATCTATCTTTAAACCACATGTGGAAAGATCGATTCGGTGTATGAATTTGTAAAGCTATTCTCAGTATTCAGAGGGCTAATCTAATGGATTTGTTATTCTGAGCTAATAAAGCTTGGTTCTATTGCAAGAAAGATAAGGTTTACACGTATGTCTGACACAAAGACTTAAGTGTGTAGTTTTCTAAAAGACGATGTGAATTTTCAATAGTTATACATAACCCAAAATTTCGTGGACAGTTTGACCAAGACTCGGGATCTGCTTCAAATCCGCTATTGAAATAACCCAATATCCTTACTTAACGTTTCTGCTGCGGGGTAGTTGTGAGCATACGACAAAGGCAATCTGTTTCAGCGTGCGCGACAGAGAGCGTTGGTGCATAACTGTTGATCAACGAAATGATACCAGTACTGCACTTAAGATATAGAGTCCGATCCTGTTCATTCCTGAAGCTTCCTTGTTCTAATACTTTTAGTAAGCTGATCGCACAGCAACCCGAACTGCATGCAATGGAGGTTCATCAAAGATACTTACTTTCGAAAATATGTGTAATCTCTTTCTTTTAACATACCAGTGTCTGGTAGCCGAGATTCACATAAGGCAGCAGCTTTGCATGTCAGCATTTTAGTTTATAGCTGATGATTGTTCTTATTTCTCGGATGTTCGAGACGTCGTCATGCAATCCAGAAAGCACTTTTTCACTTGGTATGGAAATGCAGTCTGCTTCTCAATTGGTCCATAATGAGGATATCATACATTGGTGAAGCCGTACATTATTGTGTGATGTTTTCCCAGTTTAAGGCGGCGGTAGTCTTTCAATGATATCTGAAATTCTCTCGCATCGTCGAAAGCAGCCACTTGCGCAAAGCTCTACGTCAGTCAAGCCATATTTTTAACCGATATCTGCTGTCTACCATGAAATGGGATATCCTTTCTCCATTGGTTTACTGAGATGTAAACCAGTGAAGTTCAATATGGAGAAATACCTTACGCTCCTGTAACCAGAGCTTCATTTCCTCGGCACTATCTAATCTAAGGAAAAGCTGAACTGATGCATTCGCTCAAATACGCAATCGCAGTAGTTGCTAGGACGAAGCTGAATTAAACTACAAAATTTCTCTCACGGGACTATACTAATAAAGTTGTTTTTTTTCGACGCTGAAATCTGAAGCCTTTTTCATGATTTGTTATAGCCACAAGACATTAGTGGTGTGAAATAATGGTTTCCCCACCCTCGAATTATGAGAACAACCTTTCCGGAGCAAACTGGAATTGAAGTGCCGTTCACACGGGACCCCGCGTATAGGAGAGGAGCTGGATTTTGTTATCACAGACCAAATGAGACGCTCGCCAATAAGGGATATATATACACTCATAGTATTATCAGTATGAATAAAATTTACATTCCATCTGTTATGAAAACGCACGTATATAAGACGAGTAAAATACATGATTTGAAAATGATTAGCAGCGTTCACATGAGAAATGATTTATTTGCCCTACAACCAAAACTTTTAGGCACATTAATTCTATCATGCTCACAATCTCTTTCTTTGCACCTGAATCTTATTTTAAGAGGGATAACACGTCAACCGAATTGCACCTTAGTGGTACTAAACTACAGAACTTGTTCGTTAAAATTTAACCAACCTGTATTCTCGCGTAAAAATCGCGTGGAATCTCTTCACTGGGGGAAGTCGTGTTCCGCCATGAATTCTTGTTTATGTGTTCTTGGTGAAGAATGCTGGAACCCGCCATGAGTATACGAGATTGTGCATCCGATTCAGTCATCACGAAGCAATCAAATATGAGACACCTGCACGTTTAGAAAACAACGTTTGAGCAATTTTCTGCACTGCATCATTTATTGGAGAATGTTAATCCAGATTGGAGGGTGAACATAATTTTTTTGAAATCTTTAATTCGAAATGGTGTACATGTAAACATTTCAACCTGAATCGTTCGAGAGCACAAACCAAGTAACGGATCTGCTATTGCGCGACCTCTTGGCTGATGAAGATACAGTCATCAGTACTCACGCATAACAGCAGCTCCAGTCGCCAATAAACTGCTCTGCGTCAAAATGCAATGACATTGGGCTGACATTCAACATAAACAGGATCAAGTCCTTGGCCATGGGACTGTATCACGTACCATCTTCTCAGCTGAAAAATTCCAGCTTGAACCAGTACATCATTGCACGTATCTTAGATAACCTCTAGCAAGAAACTGAAATTAATAAGCTAGTTGGCAGAGCATTGAATGCTCGTATCTGAAGTAACCGCAAGCTGGCCGTGAAAACAAAACCACGCGTGCCTTCCAAATGATTTACCGTAATGCAGTAAAACCTGGACCATATACACAAAAAACGAACTGATTCATCCGATTTTTAGAGCATTATGGATGGATAAGTTACTAATACACAAGTGCTTTACAAAGCTTGCTAGAAGAGCGTATATACTTCAATATGATAGTGTTTCCTACGCTTGCTACGAGAAATGGTAGTATTCCAAAAGACCCACTCTAGAGAAAATTTGCATTCAGGAAGTTGACTATTTGACAAGACGCACTTGTGGTAGCATTACAACGTGATTTTAAAAATCTTGCCGTTGACAAAATGTTAGTATTTGCGTGCTTTTATATCATACACTGTACAACCGTTTTGGTTATTCTGCACTTTATAAAGTAGGGAAGTACAAACAAAACCTACATGTCTCGAACCAGTGGTGAAATTGCACACGATGCTTGAAATTTCAAGCCACTGTTTGATAAGACTGTCAGCACGAAACATCTGCCAATTACGTGAACATATCCATGTGGACAAAGCAATGGCATTGCCGATTGAAAAGCTAGTATGGTCGGATAGTTTCTCTTATCCCATGCCTTTAACCGCATCCAAATGTGCATGCTTGCAATCATGTAAAATAACCGGTTGATCCTGCCAGCCATATCCATCAGTATATTCGAACTCAAATTATTCACTTCAAAATATTCCATTTGCTATCCAATGTTAACATTTACACACCGATTTAAATACCGATAATTAGGGAAATCGAAATTTAAAACGACATTTCGTTCAACAGAAAAACACAAGCTCAATCTCGTCACATTAAACGGTGACGAACTGTTGAAAATGAATCTCATGTAAGGCTTGATAGTATTATAAACTTTGAACCAGTTAGATGAGAGCGGAATGAGGCAGAGTTTTCATGCAATCTGTTAGAAATATAGAAATCAATGATTACAAAATATTTGTATACATTACAGAATAAATGCATGATCATAAATTACTCGAGCACTATTACGTAGACAGTATAACTGGGTCTCGCTCTAAACAGAATGACGTTTCATAACGCATCATACTCTTCATCAATTCTATAAAATTTCGTTCTTATCAAGTCAGAAATTCAGAAATGGGTTTCTATGAACCTGGAATTGATACGTTTCTAAAAATTGTATTGCATCAATTTTTAAAATAAACTCTGAAATTCTTAAATGAACTCTGTGCCTCCGTTGAAAATGATACACATAAACCAAACGGAGCAAGCCACGGTTTGGCATCAACGGATACATTCACCTGTGTAAAATATCTTGTCGCTGGCTTTGATAACCTGTTTCAAAATAAATTCATTCCCTCGCAACCATTGCTTGTTTATTTATTTAACGGTAATTAAAACTGATTTCCAGCGATTATAGCTGGATTTTCAGACTAGCGCTAAGTGATATCAAATTTCAAATCCGATTGTGATTATTCTACCACGTTTTTGAAAGCAAAATTGTTTGGCCAATTAAACTTCTCGCCTCACTTGTTTACTCGAGACACAATTATCTGCCATTAAACTAATTGTTTCATTGCTGAATGTTCTCGTAATTTGAGGTATTATCTAGTATTATTATTCTCCTACGAATAGATTGTAAACTATATTGACTGGATGGGAGAGTACATCGGATTTGTTCTGAATCAAGGAGTTCAACCTACTGAATGCTAGATTGAATTCGACATCAAACAATAGTACTAGCGCATGCGGATCCTGATCCTACTGTCCCTACCTGATGAGTGCAAACAGCAAGAAACTGGTCGTGGTGTGTGTGTGATGAAGATGCATGCAAATGAGCTTTTTATTCATGTTCATGGGCTTTAAATCCAGTCTACATGAGTGGGGGCTCATTTGCTTGAACAGGTTGGTCGTACCAACCTTAGCCAACAGCACATACAAGCGCAACTTGTTTACCATTCTTCTGCTGTTTCGAGCGCATGCGAATCCTGATCCAACTGTCCTTACCTAATGAGTGCAAACAGCACGAAACCGGTCGTGGGGTGTGTATGTGATGAGAATGCAAGCTAATGAGCACTTTTTAATAGTAATGTGTATTTTCTGTTTACACCGGAGACCGAATTAACGTGACAATCTTTATCTTTGAGTTATTTCATTTTTCGTTGGAATAAAACGTGAAAATAGATTACCGTGTTCCAAGTAAAAGTAGCTGTCGTATCGCTCGGAGAAACAAGATTTCACGCAGGGCAATAGGCGATTCCTTTCCGGAAGAAACTAGTTGAGCGGTTTCAATGTAATAATGCGCGAGCGGTCGACCGAATAGTTTTGCGGAATGTTGACCGATGCAACCAACTTCAAGACATTTTGACCGGGACAAACGAATATACTCCGAGGATAAGAGAAACCGATAGAATCCTTCGGAGGAAAGATAGCCTAAAATGAGAAAAATGGTGCAAATGTGAATAATCTAATGTTTTCTAAACGTACATATTTTTCTATTAGTTATCAACATGTACCAAGATAAAACGGCAATTCAGACTTCACCATCAATATCCCTTTCAGTTACAACAATCTTTTTATTTTGGCATACTTAAGCGCCCAACTTTGTCAATTGAACCTAAAAGTTTGTCGAGGAAAAAATGATTCAGCAGTGGTTCGAAAATGAAGAATTCATAGAATACCGGGATTGCTTCCTCGCCAGACGTGGACTGCGATAGAATGATGACAAGTCAAGTGAACCGCGTGAAACACTGATAAATTGAATCTGGTTCTATGTAAACGTGACTCGATAAAATTAAAAAAGCTGAAAAAATCAGCTCCAAATTTTCACCAAGTTAAAGCTGACGCCACTTGAATTTCTATTGTCAAAGAACCTATCGATCTTCCTTTTATCACCGTAAATGACCAAGCTTGACATACACACCATACCCTGATTTAATTCGCGATGCGGCGCTGTTTAAATTCTTTTTCTTTTCTTTTCTCTCATCTCACAACCAGAACCAATTATGGTATGAAATCACAAGCCTGATCCAGGCAAAGTGCCGCACAGTCAGAGACTGCACGTGGGCTAAGATACTGTCAGGTTGCTCAGGTCTAGACGGATTTGAGGAAGAAAAATGTTCAGCAAAGATCAGGAACCAGAACCAATTACGCTTTCCACCATTCTTCTTCTTCTTCTTCAGGCAATTGCGCGATCTTCTGACTTTTTGCGTGTCACAACAAATATTTAACATATCATAATTCAAATATTTATATTAATCATCTAATGTGCAGAATGTTCCTTCTCCCTTAATTAGAATGAAAAAATCGTTTGTAACCTGCTGTCATACTCGGCTAAATCGAAATTAGTCAACATTTTTTGCTATGCTGTTCATAATGTAAACTTTCCAGTGGCACAGATAACAAAAAATTAACAAATTTCTGCGCCATAAAATCATCATCATCATCATCGTCATCATTTTTAACTAACCAAAAGCATTTAGTGGAACTAACTTGATCACGATTATTGCAGAATCATGTACGTAAAAGATGTTTGTAGATTGATTTGTTGGATATAATACGTTGATTACGAAATATTTATCGCCAATTTATGACCCAAATCGGTATACAAGTATATAGACGCCAGCACTTTTCGATATTACTATCAATAACATTTCACTTGGAAAAATAATAAATGGTTTGGTTATACAGGTGATTAAGAATAAAAAGGTTGAAAATATTTGGATTGAACAAACATGGCCTTAACAAATATGCTTATTTGCATGCATCTATCACAGATACACCACGCCCGGTTTCGTGTTGTTCGCACCGATCATGTAGGGAGGTATGGTATGATGGTATGAAATCCCAAGACTAATCGAGGCAAAATGCCGCACAGTCAGAGACTGCACGTAAGCTAATATACTATCAGGTTGCCCAGGCCTGGGTAGATATGAGGAAGAAAAAAGAACAGATAGGGAGAGTACGATTATGATCCGCATACTTTGAAAAAAGTTATTTATCAATTACCGAAATAGGCCTAACCCATATCAAGCTTTCCATCATTTACCTTTCAACTGGTTTTGTGGATTAGTCTCGTATAGCTGCATGATTGATTCAAAATCCTTTTTCGTTATCCCAAAAGATTCTTCTGTTACTTTGCATCCACTGGTTTCGCCGTCGGTGACACCACCAGGACTAGGCGACCGCGATTGTGAAACGACTGTTGTTTGACGTACGTGAAACTTTTTCCTGGCTCGATTCTGCTCACTCTTCGAACGTAAGTGAACGCTCGATTTCCCACTGTGTTCGTTGATTCGACTTGATTGTTTTTTTCGACTGTATAAATGTTTCGCTTCCCATTGTAACAAACCAACGTGTTTCACTTTACGTGGTCTTCGCGATACGTGAAATGATTTGACAGTGGGGCATTTTGCGGTGACCGTATTTTGCGACACATTCTAACAAGAATAGAATAAGTCCGATAAATATTCATAAATATTGGCAGCATACTGAAATGTAAACCTGATACTAACCGAATTGATGAAGTCCGTAAGACCGCTTAAACCCATCCGCCCATTAATATCGGAGCTGGAAGTAAGAAAATAATAAAGTCGATCAACAAAACATACCGTATACTGTGTGCACTAACGGTAAAACCAATTTAAGATGGAGAATAAAGAACTGTGACGGGTCTAGGATAATTTTTTGCTTAGACTAATTAGCTGACAAATAGCAGGGAGCACATATAAATTGATGCCTGAATGATCGGGAAATCGTTTAACGTGGCATGAATGTTTGGATTGCTTTTGTTGTATACAATAAATACTTTCACTGATTTAAGCGTTGTGTAATGTCTCGCAGCAAAGACTAAAGGGTAACCTTAATAAGTAGTTGCTTGATAGACTGGTGGAGTGTCAAGTATTCGAGGAAACAGAAGAAGAACAAAGAATACGGGAGAATTTTTTTGAAAAAAATCGATATTTCTGATCTACGTTAATGGTAAATTTAAAGATTACACAATTTCGAGTGTACAACAACAAAATGTGTGGCATACAATATCAACAAAATAAATGTTTCTTCCAGTGTTCAGTGTAAACGACAATTGGAAGAGATATCTCTATGAGATCGGGATGAAGGGTCTCCGATAAGATGACTTTATTAGAAGGCAATACAATGTTTTGATCCAGAAATAGATGACTTTGCTATTTACCAAGCTGGATATTGAAGAAATTATAAAATATATTTCGGATGGGATAAAATTACCGAATGCAAGTATGCTATAGTTTGTAACGCTGGATTCATGAAACCTTACTTAGATTTAATTAATTAGATTTTTGTTTTTCTTCAAAAATAAACCTTAGCGGCGTTATTTATGTACTTTTACGCATGTGGGCCGCTGTGTCAACTGACCTTGACCGTGTTCACAAGTATTGGATTGACGTGGATACTCGACCACTGATCCTGGTCATTCCCACGAGACGTGACACACTGTAGGCGTACTATAGGCTGTTTAGCGGTAAGGTCAAATAAGTGGTGGTGGGTTGACTACTACTTAATCATGTTCCCTGTCCTGACTATCACCCTTGGTCTGACGAAGCTTCTGTGTCAAAAGTGAAACGTTACCCAAAATTGCTCTAACCGATTGCACTCAAATTTCTTTGCATTACCAATACACGATCGGTACCAAACATATTCCACTCGATTGCGGATATTTATTTTCTATTTCTCCGCAAGTATGCACCTTTTATTTAACAGTAATGTAGAGATGGAACTTCAAACACATTCAACTCGATCGCATTGTTCTCACATTTAAAACCACATTTAACAAATTGACTGCTTGTTTATAAACAACGATTAGAAATGCGTTTTAATGGTAAAGCGGATACGCGAATAAGAGCTGCAGTCTCAGAGGTCGGACCATAACATTACACCTGAATCGAGCGAGGTAAGATTAAGCGACACTCGTCTAGAAATTATAAAGTTGATGAATCTCCTGTTTTAAATACAAAGTGGCGATTCGTTTCGCAAGTAAAGTTAAAACTGATCGTTCAACTATTCAGTGGGAGAAGTAATTTCAGTCACTCGTAGGAAACGATAGGCCAATTCCCGTAGTGTCAGTCACATATCGTTACTCAGGTCTACATTTGATTCGATTTGACTAACTCGGAAGATAAATAATCATCATTATATCAAATTTATAGAAGCAATTGTGCAAAATTGTGACAATATGGTTAACATCTACTCACACACGGAATTAAAGTTTTCATTCAAATATTTCACCGAAGCTGATGTGTATCAATCCTCTAGATTTTAGACCGTTGTAATGTTCGGCGAAATTTGTAATCAAAAATTTTGAGATTTGAATTTTGCGTTTTGAATTGCAACAGGAATTTAACCCAAAAGCTTAATGAAAAATAATGTTCATTGACTGGGACATGTCGTCAGAATAGAGAACGGGTGCATTACAAAAGATCCACTCCAAGGAGAGTTGAAAGCAGGAAGTCTATCTTTTACCAGGTCGCAATTGCACTAAAAAAGTGTGTGAAAAAGAGACATGAAAACGCCTGCAATAAATTTCGCGTGAGCCAAACAAGTGGATCTTGACAGCTCATATGCGAGGTACAAAGGAAGCTTAATCGTCACGCTGGGAAAGAGTAAATTTTGGCTGCTAAAACTGAATCATGCCGATGGCGTGTAGATGCCGCAAATCGAACGAACACTGCTGTGAAGAGATTGTTCCTTTCCAAACGGACAGTTTACTTATGTGAAATGCTTCGACAAATAAGATTATTCTCCAATCGCGATGAACAATAATTGTCAATATTGACCGAAACGTGCCAACAAAAAGCTTTAATTATTTCGACTATATTGTGAAACTTGTAATGTGCACATTTTATTAACAATGAAAATTAAATTGTGAATAGAAAATGTTGTTTCGAAACAAAATACGAATAATTGAATTATCTCACTAGGAAACGTATAAATCTTCTATATCCTCGCGAGGCCAAGCTTGAATGAACAATGCGAAAAATACTTCAAATGTAAACAGCGTCACAGGAATCGACCGAATCTGAAAAAATACAAATTGACCGTTTGAGATCATAATTTTTGTATCCAACCAACAGCAAGTTGCGCTATACCTCCTAAAAGCTCTATGCGTTTCATCTTGAAGCGTTCTTGCTCTCTCTCTCTCTATATATATATTTATGAATTGGTGAGAACAATTTATTGGTAACGTTTCATTCATTACAAACTTTCTTTTTTTCATGATTATGATTCCCCGATCGGTCACAAACATTTTCCATTACAGGGCTAAATCCAATTTTCATCAATCTATTTCGAGAAGCACGGTGGAGAAAATCTTTGGTTACGGTACACGCTGATAAATAAACGGGATGGGAGCAGAACATGCCCTCAAAACGCCGCATTAGTTGAAACTTCTTTAGTTGTTCAACGTTTTGTAATAGAATATTTAATCTTGACAACGCAACGCAATTATTCGTACATGATAAAACCGTAAATGTAAGAGTACAAATGAATTTTGAATAAATAATCATGTAAGTTGATAATGTCTGCCATCAAATGAACTTAATATTTGCTTTTTAAAATAAAACAATTTTTAGTGAATTGCAGAAATCAGTAGGAGATAATGCAAACTAATCGTGATCAGTAATGAGTACGCCTTGTTCTGCAATACATCCAAGAAGAATTGTAGAACAAAGGGTCAACGCTATAGTTTTAAAACAAATTGTTTTCGTGAATCGAGCGAGATATAACAACGTACTCCTTCTGCAATGGCTGGTTTACCGAGAGCCTCGGAAAGGCAGCATGCTGGAATGACGTTCGAAGTGTTCGGTGCGACTGAGGTCGGGAGTGAATCTGCACAATAAAGGATTTTCAGGTAAGTCCATCTAAAAGAGAAACAGCGCCATCTATATATCTAGGGATTATAAAAGAACTATATATTAAAATGGTAAAGGCGTTTGTCACGATTTTTCATATTTCTCCACCCATATTGAGGCAATCAAAAGTTCATTATGCTTTCGATAAAAATTATAAGATATAGGCGGTAAACATGATTGCGTTCAGAAGTAAAAACATGTAAAAGAAAACTAAACATAGTAATGTGTTGCTCACATCCCCCGCACTTACGCACCACTACCGGTTTCTGGCTGTTTGCCGTCATTATTATAACTAAAACGGGTATGTTGTTAAATCCGAATTCAGACTAATATTGTTTTATCCAGAAAGTAAACTTAAACCAGTAATTACACTCTTGTGATTTATTACACTGGCGTAACTATTTCCGACCACCGTTGAACGAAGCATTGACAAATTGTTCAACTTAAATGACTGACCAAAGTAATTTGTTGCACACATCCCTATGTAACAGTGGCATTCAAGTATAACTTTGTTTACCTCTTATCCACTGTTTCAAGGCTCACTAAACCTAATCTTACTGGCTCCAGCTGACGATGGCAAACAGCCAGAAACCGGTAGTGGTGTGTAAGGGATGAGGATGTGAGCAACACATCACTTTGGTCATCCATAAGCGCCTTGAGTGCTTTGACCAAGAATCACTTTGTGATTCTGTCTGAAAATCGTGGTTAGTTGTACGAACCCTATATAACAGTGGCATTTAAACATAACTTTGTTTAAAACTAACCATAGTTAAGCTTTGCCGACAGTTTCATCTCAATTAACATCCGAAAACGTCTTTAATAAACCAATTAGGCGTATCTGTGCTACACTACAGTACATTTTACAAGCCATTGCGCTTGAAAATATGAGATTAGGGATGTACCTGTGACGCACCTCGCACGCGCCCTCTAGAATTTCATGTTCAAATAGAGTTTCAAGCGAATCAACAGTCGGAATCAAGAGAAAAATCTTTCCAGCTGCGCTCAAAGCGATAGACAGTACTCGCCCGGCATTTGCACAATCTCGGTGTGATCATCTACGTTTGGCAGCGGAGATGAGTGAAACGTTTAGTGTACGCGTTGAGTACCATTATTTTGGTCCGCATGGTCAGTTTGCGGTTGCCGAAAACATAAGAGTTCAAACTGGGCAAGATGGCAGTTGCTCTGCCAATCCGCCTATCAACCTCCTTGTATAGGTAGGTTACCCGTAATAGTTGACCCTAAATATGTGAAATGGCTTGCTGACTTTACCGGTGAGTAAACACCTGTTTTGCTGATGCAGCTCGTTGGCCAAGTTGGAGATTCTTAGCCTAAGGCAAGCGGTAGCCGTGCATTGAGATCTGAGAATCTCTGTCACCTTCGAATGCAGCTCCAAGCGCTAAGCTGTTCGCCAGTCAAGCCCTAGCATTTAACAAGTATCTGCTACATCGCGTCTTATTATCCCCAAGATTGGAATGAGGCATCTTCTTCATTAAGGCAATAAGATGTACACGAAGGCAGTATAAGAAGAAGAAATAGCTGTTGCTCGTCCAGAAAGTTCTTCCTATGTACAACACAATTGCATCCAAAGAAACAGCTGAGAAGATAAATTCAGACAACGATGCTGTCGAGGCACTTACAAGGACGAATTTGAGTACAACTTCGAAGTAACGAATGATATTCCGGCCCCGGAATGTTTCGTCGAAGTTGACACCTGGATCCGTTTTCCTGATTGAATAAAGCCAATAAGCCATCCTGTTTTAAAATAAGGGTTTACCTCATCCTAGGTGAACCGTCATTCTGGAATAACGAGCTTATTCTCCCCGATGAGAATAGGTTTTGACAAGCTGGTAGCTGCTCTAACCCGTTCAATTTTTATTGGAAGCAGTTTCTCCTGTCCCACTGGTTGCACACACAAGTCAGATATGGACTTGAATGTCAGAGGCTATACGAGACGCTCGCCTTTTGGCATCTATGGAACTTTGAGCTCAGCACGAAAACCATTTATTCAAGTATTCAATAAATAATGGTTTAAAAACACCATATGTTTACTGTCTTAATTTAAATATGAAAATTATAATATAACGTGTGTATCAAATGTATGGTTGGTGAATGATCCTCTTTTGCAAATTTAGATCCATTTATCCTTGAATGGTTGCCCACCACCAGAGTCCACCAGGTGAGGTATTCGATAAAAATATAACTGGTATGGTGAAAATGGCCCCAGAAATAAATGCGTGAATTTGGGATATAGCGGGACAGGGCATGCCCACTTGCCACTTTCTCAACACACTCTTCTCCTTTTTTCGGTAGAAAATTTTTAGGAAAGTATAATATCGCGCCGCTTAAAGTCATACAGGCCCACTCGTCGCAATATTTTTATTGTACGGAACAATACGAAGAACTACCACGGATTTTATCATTCTGCGGTGAATTCTATCGCCCACCACAGCCCGCGCATGTCTTAACCAGCTTAGGATTGGTCAGGTGAATGAGAATTAAAGCTGTTCTCTGTCCGTACTGACACCTTTGATCTAACAAGCTTCTGTGTCACAAGTAAAACGTTAACAATAAACTACCCTAACCGATTCATCACAAAAAGTTTTAATTACCCGATTGGTCAAAAAAGTTTACCACTGCATTAGTCGAATTGGAAGCGCAATTTTCACAACAATTCTTGTTTCCATTGTTTCATTTACCATTCACTAGAATGGTGGGGAAAATTCCGATGAGTAAATTGTAAGATGTGCTTCCGAAAACGTTGAGCATTCACCGTGAGTCAACACCACCGAAGAGCATGATTCACCGTGGAACTGTGGAAAACTCGATGACCCCCCTTAGTTTTACTGCAAGTCACAGAACATGCCACGTTTGAAGTGAATCAACCAGTTAATAAATTATGATCATAAAATCACCCAAGTGTTGCGAAACGTAAGCCGAAATAACATTTAACACTTAAACTCCATTAACTTACTGCTTCATCAATACATCAAGTATTGAGTAATTTTCGTGTATCTGTCTGTATTGGAATCCGATCTTCAAAATGGTTTCTTCCCAGATCTAAAATGTGAAGTCTGTCTCAAACACGTATTTAGTTACAGAAAGAGGGTGGAATTATAAAATGTAGCAGAGTTTGCGATTATCGAGAGAGTTTCCAAACAAGGACTACATCGTGCCATTCGGCGCTGAAAGTTCGTTTCATTTGTTGATTGACTTTCAGTGGCAACTCCTGATGCGTTCACTTTTAAATTGTGACATAAATACCGAGAATAAATTTAAGAAAAATCATTTAAAATGGCAACTGGTTAAAAAAACGATTATTACGAAAACGATACTCTCGTGTTGCCCATAAAATAAGAACGAGTGCTTATAGATTGCTGGCAAAACGAGTATTGAAAGTACACTGGAGCATTTTTATAATTGTTTTACTGCCATCGTTATTTTGCTCACAAGATATAGTTAATCATCAACACGTATAAGACATTGCGTTAAAACAGGTTAAACTCTCCGAACCCTGAGCATGCTCTTCTCAGGATATATATTTATCAATTAAAATTGTTAGTGTTCATTATTTCATTAGAGTGAAATCGACTGCCTATTGAGAGGAAGTGGTCTTGGTGAAGAAAAAAATCAAACGGAGCTCACGGAATACTGTACAACAGATTCCATGCAGCCATTTCACGGATTGTTTTTTTGGTACTGACTGAATTACTTTGTCTCACAAGAGATGCGAGACACCAAGTTCATAACGCTAATTGAGAATAAGCGTGTTAGATACCACTGCAACATTTATCGAAGAATCTCTCTTCTATATGCCCTAGGCAATTTGTTCGCCAAAGTTTTAAACACGTGTCTACTGGAATTAGCTATTGAGTTCACTCTGAATCTCAACGTGACTGAGGCAAGGGTAAATCAACATTTTGACATGAACTACTACCTGAGGCCTTCAAGAAAAGTGCCATGATCGGCTTATGTCATCATATGCAGTTTTTGTCAATTTAACAAAGGCCGTCGATTTCGTCAACAGTAAGGGTATTATCGAAGTGGTTGCCTTATTGGCTGACCTACATGTTTGCTTAAACGCGTTACGTTTACGCTTTGTCATGAAGTCGCATTCCACTTTACCATTCTTCCACTGTTTCAAGCACATGCGAATCCTGATCCTACTGTCCCTTCCTGATGAGTGCAAACAGCACGAAAGCGGTCGTGGGGTGTGTATGATGGAGATGCATGCAAATGAGCTTTTTGATATAATCCAATGATATTCGTAAAAAGAGATAGATGGATTTAACAGTACTAAGCACATTTGATTTTCGAACGAAGTCTTCCAACGAAGCAAAGATTGTCTAGAAGGTTTTTCTGCAAAATTAGTACAGAACTGGTTTAAACCCGCAATTAGATTCATTGTTCATTTGATACGTATTAATTCCAATAGTAACAGTAATTCTTGGACTCGTAGCCCGTCGAGTCAATAATAACAGAGTGAATTGTATTCTGAAACTCACAATTGTCACCGCGCATGATCGCGGCCAGACTATCGATCGTTTATTTCAAACTACCCAATCACCTGTCGACAGACTCTCGAACTCAAGCGTTAGGAGCACAATGTAACAATGGTTCTTCCCGAATTAGAATGTTTAGTCATTAGAAATCTGTGCAGCATGAGGTTGTCATGCCTTTGCGATATACATCAATGGCGGATGTGGAAAAATAATTAGAACCTAGTGGGACATAATACATATACCGGTTCTAATATCTTTGTGACCTAAATGCGATACAGAAACAATATGTTTATATCTAGTACTATGTAAATTAATTATCGAAACGCCATTTTAAAATAACAATATTTATTTAAACGTTTATGCTTCAAATGAGGCGTGCATAATGGTTTACCTTTAAACTTTTGGCTTCAAGCGGTTGTAAATATAAACTCCTGTAACTAGGAGCTACATCGTTTTCGACAAGGGGGTTCATTTTCGATTGTGTGGAACCAATTGCTGTGAATTGTAATCGTAAACATTCGACAGAATTGTCAGTCAGAATTTCGGAGTTCATCTGGAATAGAATAATGGTTGTGATTTCAAACATACGCACTTGAAGCTTCGTAAATTATCGGAAAGTTTCACACATAAATCAAACAACTTTGTGTATGTAGAGCCAATCGATTGTAGGCCAACTCTCTGATGATAACATTCATGTTCTTGTAGATTAACTTTGGGCTTTTTGTTTTGCTGGATGGAATTTATCATCTTCATTTCACGTGAATAATTTTCATGCTAAGATCCTATGCTAAATTAAGTCAGATTTTCTGGCAATTTGTAGTGGGAAAAATAATATGTAGCTTGAACGGACAACAATTTACGTATAAGCGAAATCGTTATATAAAACTGTCATTATAGAAAGTTTTTCGACTGTTTTATTTCACTCGCAAATAATGAGTACAGATGCTGATCACGATGTTCTTCTAATTATATATTCCTAAGATCAAAACCAAGTTTAAAGTTTTCGTCATCCGTGTATAACTTTTGAAGAAACTGGGAAGCCAAGCCCGCTGATGACAGTGCGTTATAGCTAACTCGAAAAACATTGATACTTTCTAAACATTTTGATCGCATCGAAATGATTGATGGATTTATTGTGCAACCACTGCACCCATCTCTGCATCTTTAAATTGCATGGTAAGGTGAATAACAACGCGCTCCTAAAGAAGCACCTTTTCAACGTAGATATTTGATTTCAGTTTAGTGGCCGTGAATTAGTATAGACGTTTTGCGATATCAGATAGAAAAAACCATCATTGTGCTATTATTTGCATATGCGAAATTATTGCTAGCCGATAGTCATAATTTTGGTGCGCAGCAAAGACGAATGAGAATGTAGTATGTCGTTAAGTTAGCCAGAATGGAAGAGAGAGCATTAACATATATAAATATCCATGAACGTTGCAGTACAGTTGATCAAAATGGATTATCTTTAACGCTATCGAGCCTACATTCCACCGTTTGATGATAGCATTTCTAGAAAGCTATTTAGTATTTTTACTTTTTCAGCCCCGTGCTGTTTATTAAATGTTTATTAAAACTCATTGTAAATTCAATAATAGAATTTTAACACAATAAAGCTTATAATTCTACATTTTGAATGTTAAAAAACTTGTCATAACAACTACGAAATAAGCGCAATAAAATTTGTTTTAATAAGGTTTTATGCAGCAAAATTAGAGTAAATTGATTCTCAAATCTTATTTAACATAACAGCTGGTAGTTGACACTGAACCGAAGGTGATTCAATTTCTGTTCATGGATTCCATAATCACGACACCTGAGTGCATTAACACGTGAAACCCATGCAGTAATCTAATGAATAACCAGTATTTTGAGTGATTATATAAAGTGATATTCACATTAAAGGAATAAATTGATATTGGGCACCAGTCAGCTTAAAAACGATGTTAAAATAATGGAAGTGTATGATAAATTTGCACCACCGTTAAACAGAGTAATCACGAACAAAATTCTGATGTTTGGTCAGATATATAGAAACGACTCTTTTTCAGAATGATCATATTTGTAAAGGAAACGGTTCGGTACAGGATTTTGCTGTTTTCAATCAGCTATTTGACAGGAAACTTCGGTTCAACCAATGTTTTGCAGTGCTTAGTTCCTACCTCTACATTTGAACTAGTTCAATGTTATTGCTCTGTGCACCTGGTCATGGCAAGCCAATTGATACCATAAGGGGTGCTAGCACGCTGAAAAACCAGTCATTCACATGTTTTGTTCGATCAATAGATCACATATTTGAATCAGTAATCAATAACGTATTTATTATGGACTCGAATGAATTCCTTCAAATTATTATTTTGCTGGCACGAATATTGTTGGAAAATAGAATATTAAAATACTCTAAATTATTACACAAGAATTTCACCTAGGTGAGAAACAAGTAAAAAGAACTAAAATCAGACGTGAAAATCCACCAGCATTGTCTCATTTGACTTCCGGAAAGCTAGAGTGTCAGATCATGGATGCGAAAATAAAAAAAATCAATGTTGTATGCACCATTATCAATAACCTCGAATCCATTCAGTGCAAAATCGTTCAATGAAGTGGTAGTTTACTTACTGGAAATTGTATGTTACAGGATTCCACATCTTCTAACCGACCGAGATCAATCAGTTGTGTAACCTTAACAGGAAAAAGGGAATCATGGCAAATATAATTATTGACCAAGGTCATTACGGAAATGTTTGTTAATAAAACATTTTCTAGGTGCGTTGGAATTAAGGAAAACACTAACGTTTCATGTTTACTCAAGTTTTATCCGCCATTCCTATTTTGCGTCGTACTAGGCAAGTGAGGCTAACACGATCGTTAAGCACATTCGTTCGATGGAAGTTCATGTGTGAACCAATCCAGTCGTTGTGCCTCTTCGACTGCTGTAGGTTGCCATAAATTTATCGTTTTTCCTCGACCACAACAACACTCTGGCGAAACAGGTTTCATTCAGAAAACGTGCTCTCCTGCACCGTGTTTAATCACAAAGTGATGAATGTGAACAATGATAAAAATACCCAACACAAAAATCAATATATTTTACAGATTGGCTCAAACGTGAAGTTCCATTGATCGAATGCACTTAGCCTCACTTGCTGAACGCGAAATTTTGTGCCTGGTATTACGTGGAAACTTCAATTTTAAACACGCAGCGTTTCAATGGGAATGCGGTATACGCGGTACGAGATAGCAATTCACATGTACCAACTTATGTCAAATGCTCAGGGTCCTGAATGAGTCTGTGGAAAGTTGCTTAAACTCTTCGAAACGGAAGGTGTGCTGATTTTGTTTCCTGTGTGATTAGTGCTGTTGCGTAGAGTATCTAATAGCAAATATTTTACTCTATATTGAAATATTAAATCTTTATTTGTGTAAAGATCTATTGATTTTGTTGTGAGATATTTACCGTGACATCATCGAAAATATGAAACCTAACAAGCATCCGCAACTGCAGTTTATCCTAAAGGACTAACCTTATCAACTGAAGACTTCCAGTACAGAAAAAATCCGCATGGGTCTGCTCTGATGCGAACACATTCCTCGATGATTTCACATTGTAAATTTCTATCCTGCAAAAATGTGTTTGTAGATTTAAGCATCAAGATTCAACATTTCCAAAAGTATATGACAAACTTGTTAAATGCTAAACTTTTGCAAAATATTCTCAATTATAATTTTGAAATTATTGAGAAAAAGATTGCTATTTGCACTCAACTAGGGAACATTAATTCTCATATTTTTCTACTTGAAAACGGAAGCAAAAGTAATAAATCATGATGAAACTTGATGATCGGTGCGAGAGAACAATTAAAAAATTATCATTCGTCTCATTTATCACGACAAATTGAAGTGAAGTGAAGAGTGAATTAAAGTGAAATGAGACACATTCCCTTCGATATTTTCAGTATTTTACAGCATTTTTTTTATTGAAGTTCAGGTTTATTACAAAACCGTTCATTCCCTCTGAGTAAATCAGTTGTGGCGCTACAGTTTCGTGAATTATTGATCTACCAAAGCTGTTCATGAAAATTGATTGAAATAGATATAACGCGCTCGTGTTTATCTGGTGCGGAAAACGTAGTTTGCATTCTAAATCTTTCTACACCGTAAAGAGACGGTACATTATTGTGAGGGTTTGCCCATCTTGTGGCAGGTGGAAGCCATCCTATGTGATCTGAAAATCTCTCACCACCAAAAGCAGCTCAAAGTACTGAGCTCTACGGCAGTTGAGCCATAACTCCACAGAAGTAGAATGGAGTGTCCTCATCAGTAGTGCAGTTAGATGTTCGCATGACAGTTTAATATTGAGAACTAGCTGTTGCTCATGCAGCGATTGCTTCCATTACACGACATTACAAGAACAATTGGACAAACGTAGCGTTGCAGAAGTTAACAAGACAAATTTGAGTACAATTAATAAAAGCTTGACGTGACTCCGTCTCTGAATTCTTTCTCAAAGTTTCTTTCCATGTTTGAATATAGCCACAATGCAGTGAAAGTTTTGAGTTAATGATTTATCTTCATCCACGTGCACAGCATTCCAGGAATTATGTGCACCACATGTACCAACAAACTGTATTCGATGCACCAGTCACCCGCGTTTGACCCTTCACTAGCTAGTAGCGGCAATTTCGCCGGGTCACACAGGACCACGCGTGCAGGCTTAGTTGTTACAGGCATATAATGTAGAATTTCTGGGGTAGAGAGAAGCCGGAAATGATTGCTTCAAGTCATTTCAGGTCAACAAGAGACAGGTGGCGAACATGTGGTCAATTATCACATTTCGGGTCATCTCTTCAACATTCACCACGTAATCCCCCGCGTTGGTCGTACCCACATCGATTTTGTCTCGCTTCATTCCTGAGGTCAACCCGTCCAACGCTAATCACGTTCACCCACGAATCCCACAACACAACAGAAGCCGATTGCTCAAAGGTGTTATTTACGCACACGACAAATAATGAAACACACGCTTATATAGGCAAACAACTGTGATCCTCTGTCCCGGTTGTCACTTAGATATGATTATTCAGTCAATTTCGTGCCAACCGGGACACTTCAAGCCCCCGCCATGCAGGGCTCGTTTGACCCACATTGACGAATTGCATATTGTTCGATCGCGGTTGACGTTGCCCATCTTCTCATACTTCTGAAGATGTTGTTGCTCGAACCGTTTTTATGAAATTCTCCCGAAATCAGAAATATTACGAGTTCGCAATTGTCGTCATCGGTATTTTCGGCACTTCTTGCTTTTGTTGTGCCGAAGGGTGGAATTCTGCATTCGAAAGCTGGTGATTAGCATTCATTGCTAATGCACTTGGAACTACCAAAATATGAGACTTGTGCCAATGAAGTATTTTTGAAAACGAGAGCTTATATCCCAAACCACTTCGAACCTTGGAACCAGTAATGATATGTTATCGGTACTAAATGATACTGTGTAAATCTCCGGATGATCAAACGCAGACTTGCTGGATTACAGAGTTGTTAATTATATTGCGTCAACGTCGCAAGTGTTGACTGGCTCATTCTTATAAAACGGAAAACGTCATTATATTTTGGTGCTCGCATCCCCATCCATTACGGTGGAAACGATTAATAACAAGCTGTAGACATTAACCCCATGGGTCAGGAAGAACTTGCTCATGTCCACTCCCATCGGGTACTCAGTAAATCAAGTACACAAATTCAAAGTCGGACGAACGACCGACCGAGTACTGTCTAAGGCTGTGAACGCTGATCGAGAGAAAGTAATTTACAAATTGGACTGTATAATTTGGCGAAACGACATGAGTTATGATATCATTATGTCCTTGATTGACATATACTGGAGGCGGACAAGAATACTTTGATATATTTGGGATTAAAACTAAATGTTTGACTAAAAAGCTCATTTGCATGCATTCCCATCACGCACACACACCACACAACCGGTTTCTTGCTGGTTGCACTCATCAGGTAGGGACAGTAGGATCAGGATCCGCATGCACTTGAAACATTTGAAGGAATGTGATTGAACTGGTTGGTTGCGCCAGCATTATCCGACAGTGGAATAGATGCGCAACTTGTTTAAATGTTTGACTGTTTCAAGATTTTCAATACCCATAATTTTGCTAGAATAATGTGTCTATGGTACCAATATAACATATGCAAACGCAAATTGTTCGCGATTGAATAATAATGTTTAAAACTTAACAGGTGTTCGGCCCATGATATCATGATCAGTCTACATGCTTTATTGAAACGAAGTGGTCAAGCATTGACCGGTTATATATTTGATAAATTATGCGTAACACGAATGTATCCCCATATGAGAATGCAGAATGTACACTCATAATAGTAAAAATGACTGTAGCAGCCTAATGCACAGGTTTCAGACTATAAAATCATATTGCATGTAAGTTTCGTGTTAGATTTAAAATTTCCCTTATGTCAGAAAATGAAAATTTGAAGCCCTGAGTTCAATTTCGCTAGCATATACTCAACTAAAACTAAAAGAGACCATCTTGAGCATTATCAAGATTTTGCTAGAGACGAAAATTCGGCTTGGGTTTCGGTTTCCTTGGATTTTCCGAATCAATCTTAACAGTTTCGCTACTTCGTGGCTAAGCCAATCGTTTTGCTGTACCGTTCATTAAAGCGTGCTATCTTGTTATCTACAAGTGAGACAGAATCACCTGAGTATTCATGAACAATGTGTTCGAATAAAAACGATATTGTTTTGCGTCGTAGTTTACGAAAGCGAAATACCAATACAACATTTTTATTACCGACAAAGCAAATGTTACGAATGTCGTCATTAAAACTCATGTCCCTTCATCATTTTTGATTGCATTTTATATTCATGGAATAAGAATAATCAAATTCGGTTTTCATAAATGAAACTGGAAATTATGCGGATTGCCAACTATAAGCGAAAAATATGTTTATTTAATTTAAAAACCATCTGGATTACCTCCTCGAAAATGGCGAACTTTCGACCGACCACCATTTCTGTCGGCAAAGGAAACCAGGGAAACGTAGCACACTCGGGCTTCTCAAACGAAATTCCGGCAATTTCCTCCTTCTCCTCGTCGAATAAATTCTCATTCATCGACCCAGCTGCCAGTCAACCTACTGTCGGATTTAAAAACAACAGTTATGGTTGTAGAAAGCTAATAGCAATGCTACAGACACAGAAAAGCTGTTTACGAGTAATCCTAGTGTTTAAGATAAGAGAGTAGGAGTCTTTGGATCTCATATTGCTCAGTCAAAGCAAACTGCGAACTCATCAAGTGCTATATATATATATATATATATATATATATATAT
>JACCGJ010014504.1:69879-82155 GCA_013407085.1 Atriophallophorus winterbourni
TATAAAACGAATACGGTCATTATATTTTGTTGCTCACATTCCCATCCAATACGGTCATATTGCAAGAGACCTAATCGACAAAAATTGAAATCATGACGTCGATCTCTGAACAGATGGCACGTGCGTTGCAATGACGAATGGAAACGATTAATAACAAGCTGTAGACATTAACCCCATGGGTCAGGAAGAACTTGCTCATGTCCACTCCCATCGGGTACTCAGTAAATCAAGTACACAAATTCAAAGTCGGACGAACGACCGACCGAGTACTGTCTAAGGCTGTGAACGCTGATCGAGAGAAAGTAATTTACAAATTGGACTGTATAATTTGGCGAAACGACATGAGTTATGATATCATTATGTCCTTGATTGACATATACTGGAGGCGGACAAGAATACTTTGATATATTTGGGATTAAAACTAAATGTTTGACTAAAAAGCTCATTTGCATGCATTCCCATCACGCACACACACCACACAACCGGTTTCTTGCTGGTTGCACTCATCAGGTAGGGACAGTAGGATCAGGATCCGCATGCACTTGAAACATTTGAAGGAATGTGATTGAACTGGTTGGTTGCGCCAGCATTATCCGACAGTGGAATAGATGCGCAACTTGTTTAAATGTTTGACTGTTTCAAGATTTTCAATACCCATAATTTTGCTAGAATAATGTGTCTATGGTACCAATATAACATATGCAAACGCAAATTGTTCGCGATTGAATAATAATGTTTAAAACTTAACAGGTGTTCGGCCCATGATATCATGATCAGTCTACATGCTTTATTGAAACGAAGTGGTCAAGCATTGACCGGTTATATATTTGATAAATTATGCGTAACACGAATGTATCCCCATATGAGAATGCAGAATGTACACTCATAATAGTAAAAATGACTGTAGCAGCCTAATGCACAGGTTTCAGACTATAAAATCATATTGCATGTAAGTTTCGTGTTAGATTTAAAATTTCCCTTATGTCAGAAAATGAAAATTTGAAGCCCTGAGTTCAATTTCGCTAGCATATACTCAACTAAAACTAAAAGAGACCATCTTGAGCATTATCAAGATTTTGCTAGAGACGAAAATTCGGCTTGGGTTTCGGTTTCCTTGGATTTTCCGAATCAATCTTAACAGTTTCGCTACTTCGTGGCTAAGCCAATCGTTTTGCTGTACCGTTCATTAAAGCGTGCTATCTTGTTATCTACAAGTGAGACAGAATCACCTGAGTATTCATGAACAATGTGTTCGAATAAAAACGATATTGTTTTGCGTCGTAGTTTACGAAAGCGAAATACCAATACAACATTTTTATTACCGACAAAGCAAATGTTACGAATGTCGTCATTAAAACTCATGTCCCTTCATCATTTTTGATTGCATTTTATATTCATGGAATAAGAATAATCAAATTCGGTTTTCATAAATGAAACTGGAAATTATGCGGATTGCCAACTATAAGCGAAAAATATGTTTATTTAATTTAAAAACCATCTGGATTACCTCCTCGAAAATGGCGAACTTTCGACCGACCACCATTTCTGTCGGCAAAGGAAACCAGGGAAACGTAGCACACTCGGGCTTCTCAAACGAAATTCCGGCAATTTCCTCCTTCTCCTCGTCGAATAAATTCTCATTCATCGACCCAGCTGCCAGTCAACCTACTGTCGGATTTAAAAACAACAGTTATGGTTGTAGAAAGCTAATAGCAATGCTACAGACACAGAAAAGCTGTTTACGAGTAATCCTAGTGTTTAAGATAAGAGAGTAGGAGTCTTTGGATCTCATATTGCTCAGTCAAAGCAAACTGCGAACTCATCAAGATATATATATATATATATATATATATATATATATATATCATACGAATTCATCCTATGGTTAATCGTAAACGTTTATATGTTGTTGCTGTTGGCCTCTTTCTGTCGATATTGACGCATGATGATTTCATGCTGTATTGCTTTTCGAATGACTAAACTGTCTGATTCGGGAGTGACATTCTCTTCCGCAGCACTCAGCAATAGGCAGTACTCGATCGTTCGGAGTCATAAGATATATCATCCTACCGTCTCCACCGGATGAAGGCAAACAGCCAGAAACCGGTAGTGGTGTGTAAGGGATGGGGATGCAAGCACCACAATACATTGGTCTTTTATATGCGCCTCGAGTGCTTGGCCATCGTGGTTCTTTGTAGGAACCCTATATAACAGTGGCATACAAATATCTTTGTTTACCGCTTTTCCGCTGTTTCAAGGCTCACTGAACCTGATATTACTGTCTCCACCTGACGATGGCAAACAGCCAGAAACCGGTAGTGGTGTGTAAGGGATGGGGATGTGAGCAACACAATACATTGGTCTTTTATATGCGCCCCGAGCGCTTGGCCAGGAATCACTCTGTGATTCTGTATTTGAACATCGTGGTTCTTTGTACGGACTCTATATAGCAAGAATCGAATAAATTGTGAAATTTAATTTCCGAGCAATTTAAAATTTATGCCCGTAATTAAAACCACGGGGACCATCTATTGCGTGAGTCTGAAATGACTTTATTGCGTTGGGATTGGAAATTATTGACTAACTTGAACAAACACCTTACTATTACTGACCGTCAAAACGAACATGAAAAGATTCATCGAATCAACCAAAGAGACGAGCGAAATATGAAACATGCTTATTTGTAGTGAACCCCTATGTTGGCCTACGTACCTTCCAGTGAAGATTGATTAAAAGGCTTCAATTTTGTGCATTGCATGATGCATGATCGTCACACCCTTTTAGGGCAATGACTAGATTCAAATTTTTCGCCATAAAATCTCGAAGCACCGCATCCTCGCCTTAACATTTTCGAGCAAATTTTAACCGATTCTTCTTTAATCTGAAACTCATAGACATCAAAGATAGAGTCATCATTTTGTGTATCAAATTTTAGACAAAACGTTGGAAAATTTCATTTCGGTTTGCCTGTTCACTAATGCCGTACATAGTGAGACAAAGAGATTAAAGCGGTTGTATGAGATTTTGCTTGTTTTTACACCATAAACCAATATTTTCCACACAAATTCAAAAAGTAAATCATGTTACTCCACCTTCCGAGCACCATGAGTTAAAATTTGTCACTCTGGTGCTGGAAATGTACACACAATGTAGGGCATAGCATCGTTGCTTGGATTTTCTGGTAAGCATGGATATTAGACCTAGTCGTTAGCGATTCAGTTGAAATGAAAAGTGATCTCTCCTTTTCCAACAAACAGCGTTTCATTTAAAACCTCAACAAGTTGGTTTGTTGACTCAAACAATTTAAAGCAATGGCGCGTGATAAAACAAATATTTGTTTTTCAGCATATCAGTTCATGCCAGTGTAATTACCCGCTAAATAAATTATGGAGGTATCTGAAAAGCAACCTTTGAATTGGATTAAAATTTTGATTCCTGAGATGCAGAAGGTAGGTAGTTTAGGCAGACTATTGAATATCCAACATGGAGACCTTTCTTTGAAACCGTAATCGAATGCTTCGACCAAATTAATTAAACAAACGTAAAATGACATAGCTGTTCTCGGTGTTTCATGTGATTTAAAATCGTAAATTTTTGGTAAAATATGATCCAATAATAAATTAACTGCTGATTGTTTCTCATAATTGTTCTTTCAACTAATAACGCTGCTGTGCCCCATTGATATAAATTGCTTGCTTGTTTTTATAGCAACTTCGAACAAATATAAAGCAGAAGTATTCCGACTTACTGTTAAATTATGCTGGACGTAATTCAGGTTCGACCGAAATCCAAGCTAACAATATATCGAATTTGTTGACACGACCTGACTGCAAAACTTCGACCAGTATATGGCGAGATTCTCACATACCATTGGCTAAATATTCATCCAATGAAATTACGTTTACTTCAGAAACAATAGTTACCATAATAAAAAAAGTTTGGATATAAAATAATGGATAAGTTAGACATCTGAATGTTTTTTTCAAGTGAATGACAAATAGAATTTCTGGGAATCATGACTCACAAAATAATGCGTCGTGTCATAGATCCGAATGAATATTGTTTTCTATTGTTCCACTGTTTCAAGCGCATGCGGATCCTGATCCTACTTTCGCTACCGGATGAGTGCAACAGCCCGAAACCGGTCGTGAGGTGTGTGATGGAAATACATACAAATTAGTATTGCATACATTGAAACGATATGCTCTAACATGGCCGAAGGTTGAGTTCCAAAAAAGGAATAAAGAATTAACATATAATTGCACATAGTGTGATTTGATATACTTGAATGAAAAATCCGTTTTTGCAAGCTTTTTCATCAAATAATTGGTGCCTGGATATATTACGTTAGATGTGCGAATTATAAAACTTTGTTTTCAAATGAGACAAATCATTTTATGGATAACTGACTAAACTAAACTAGCTGCACAAAAATGGCAAGAAACCTGTTTCAAATCTTTGAGTATTTTGATATCGATAATACTGATGAGAAGAAACTGCAGCTATTTGTATTTACGGCTCTCCCTATAACATTGATACGTATTAATTCAAAAAGTAACAATATTTTCCGGACCCATAGCCCATTGAGTCAGTAATAACACGCGAAGACAATACCACGGTGAATTGTATTCTGAAACTCAAAATAGCAATATCTCCGAGCCAGAACCTTTATCCATACAACACCTGAGTGGGAATTATGTAGCTCATTGAGTATGGTTGGTCTTAGGATCGTGGGTACCACGATCCACGAGCCTCTAAGTATGCAGCCGTCCTGAAGGCTCAATTCTGACCGGCAATCGAAATAATCTCGGAGGTTCTCGTCTGTTTTAACTGGCCACACCAGTAATAAAATGCGTTGCACTTGAGAAAGTACCGCGTCTCTTACCGTTTCGACACGCAGTTTTTTACTTGATGTTTGCGAGTTGTCAAAATTTTGCAGCAGGTTCACGATATCGACTGGCAGTTCCATTGAGTTAGTGGCTGGTTTGGAAGGAAGTCGGCTCAAGGAGTCTGCAACAATATTGTTTATTTCTGGAACGTGTCATAGTTGTAAGATGAAAGGAAAAAGGCTTAGCGTACCATACGAGGTGACATGAACAGGTCGATTCCTCTGTTTTCTCCCAGCAAGAACAAGAGTGGTTTATGGTCAGTCAATATGTCAAAAACATTCCCAATAAATACTGATGAAAACGCTTCACTCCAAATACTACGGAAGAATGTATTGCACGTGCAAATGCAATTGGACGAATTTCTCCACGATAATCTTTATGACCGATCATCGAACCAACGCGATACGGAAAAGCCTCAGATTGTAGAACAAGAGGTTTCTTAGGACCGGGATGAACCAAGATCCCCGAGGAAGCCAGAAAGCGTTTGGTTTTTTCAAAATACTATCAAGCATTCATTTCAAACTATCCAATCAGCCGTCAACAGACTTGATAGCACTGAAGAGTTCGCAGCACAATGTAACAAACACCTGGGATCGATTCACACAAATTCTACCATTTGTACGAGGTCATATTATATTTTACCAAAAGTATACTGATTCATGTTGGTATCGTACACTAGTTATACTATTTCTTGTATTGGTAAGCTCCGTTTTTAGCCTTACTTATAGACTGAGTTTGCTAAACTTACTGGCCACGTATATGTCATTATCCACAGCTCACCACTTCGAGTGTTTCGAGATTATCGGTAACATTTCGATAAAAATAAGTGAAATATTTGAATAACGCCGATTTCTTTATTGCTTTGATGAGGAGATCACTCAACTAATTCCTAAATTTTGCCGAGATTGACAGCTTTTTCTGTTTTATGAAAACGAAGTTCACGAAATTACCTCGATCGAAAAATTCTATTGATGGAAATGAGCGCAATGTAAACCACCCCTATACGTGTTACGCTTCAAATTTCAAGTTTATATTACCGCTTCTTGCACTCGTGTTCTAATGGAGAGTGATGTTCTGCAGGTACTTCACTTCTCTAATGCACTCTACGCCTCTATAATACCAATTCATCGAAGCAAATAAAGTATGCACCACGTAGGTGAACAATATTCGACCCTCTGTTCACCACGAAACATTCATTGACAGACAAAATTTACCGCAGCCAACTTCCTGCGCATCAACGATGCGATAACAAGTTAGCGTCACATGCACTTACGCGATAGACATGAAAACTACTCTGTTCGGTATGTGCATGATTACTAGTAGAAATGGGCTGCCCACCTTGTGGTGGGCGGTAACCGTCCAATGAGACCTGAAAATTTTTCGCACTGTCGGAAGCAGCCCTAGTCGCTGGGCTGTACGTCAGTCGAGCAATAGCTTTTTATCAATATCTGCCGCTTCCACAGAAGTGGAATGGAGTGCCCTCTCCATTTGTGCGTTGTGATGTACGCCAGGGCAGTTTATTATGGAGAACTAGCTTTTGACCCTACCGCAAGTGCTCCCTCTCCACGGCAGCACTGGAATCAAAGGAATAGATAGGCTGATACGCTTTGTAAAACGATGCAGTCTCCGGAGTTGGCAAAACGAAGTTGAATACAACTTCGGACTGCCTAACGGGAATCCGGCTCCGGACATTTCCTTGAGGTTGACTCCTGAAGTCTCCACAAGACAGTGGAGATTTGAGATAAGTGTTTTCTATCCCCTAGGTGGATCACCTTCATGCACTTACGAGCTCTACCTGCCCGAAGCAAGTTGGTTTTGAGGCGCTAGTCAGCTGCCTTCGCCCTTTCTACTGTCAGTATAAGCAGCCCCTCCGAGTCACACAGGACCAAGCATGCAGGCCAGAAGCGGGAATATATGAGACGCGCGCCATTTGAGCATTTTGTTATTGGGAGCTTATCCCCAAAACCGCCCAGGTCGTGACAAACTTGGAACGGTTGCTGCTGCAACCTTATAGCAAAAACCTGCACACAGTTTCCTGAGAAAATCGGTATAACTTTTAATCGTCCGCATTAAGGAAAACATCAGTTTCAATTCAGTAACATTGTTTAAGTACAGCTGATGCGATTTGACATGAATTTGTAGGTTTTGATAGCTGAATTTGGTTTAGTTCTAGGATTGGACTCGCCAAAATTGTTACAGAATTTCCGGAAATGATAACCATGATGCATCGTTTTTATTGAAAGAATGTGCAATCTATGTCCAATTACGCACAGCTATCCACTTTGAAGAGCCGCGGCCAAGATCAAACCGATGTTGTGGTGATTCTTCCGGGGATAAGGCTTGTAATTTTTATCTATGTTCATGCTAGTATATGTTGCAAATTTGCTGCTATCGGTTATTATGTGAATGCACAATCTTGTGTTCTCCTAATTTTAGATTCAATTGTCCACTTTCTTGACTGATCGGACGGTTAATACAAAACTGCTTTGGCACCTTGACTGCCATTTAATATATAAAATCACACATTCAAAACCTTGAATTTAGATTTTCAGTTCTCAACATAAATTTACTGAATGCTCGAAATTCCCAATAAGTATTATACTTTGGCAAAATCTCTCGCTTTTTTGCATAACACCACATCGCTCCCACTTGAGTTTTACTTCTGGCAATCCGGACGTTTCCATAAAATTAGAAAGTTTATCTTCTGTTCTTTCATTGTATTCGAGAAATTTGTGTAGATAAATTAATATTATTTGCTTGAAATTTGATCAAACAAATAAAGCTATTTTCTTTTCTTTCTTCATCTTCTACATTTTCTACCTCAATGCTAGCCACAGCTCGCCAAGTGCACTGACTCAACACCCATAATACCGTAAATACCCGCGTATAGGACGCACTTTTTTCATCATAAGTTGCCCTAAAAACCCGGGTGCGTCTTATCCATGGATACATTTATTATAAAAATTATGCATTTATCATAATTTCAAAAATTTAGTTCTCCGTCTTATTGATAGGTTATTTCTAACAAAAAATCTTCTGCACCAGTTCATCGACGCCTCAAAATCTGCAATGTTTTGCTCTTTCGCTAATCTTAGTGCCTGTAAACGAACGGTAGTGGTGCTGATCCCCAGACAGTCTCGACGAGTATCTTGAATTCATTTAATGAGCGCCTTTTTCAGGTTAGGGTGGTGAGCCTTCGAGCCTCTGTTCGCCCTCTTCACCTTTCGCATTTCTTTAATGGTACTTTCGGCTTTTCTCCATTTTCTGATCACGCATTCAGTCGGACCAAATTGCCGCTCAGCTGCCCGGTTCCCGTGTTCTTTAGCGTACTTGATCACTTCCATTTTAAAGTTTGAAGTATAGCTCTGTCGTTTTGTCTTCTTCATGTTGAAGGGTAATAATGAACTGTATCTTCAAAAACACCGGTAATAGGTAGAATATTTATACTGCCGATGTGTAATATCATGAAAGTGTAATATCAACCAATCATGGAGTAGTATTTTACTCTCGTTGGAGCAGAAACTTTTCCTTAAAAAATGTCATCCAATCATTCGGCATGAAGCCCAAGAATGAGAAGTGCACTTTCCACGATAGTCTACATAGGCTAGACAGACAGCTGCTGACTGACAGGATGAATGAGTCAGCAATCAGCACACACGACGATCATAGCGATTGTATGGAGTTCACCGTGATTGACTTAAGTTCACCGTTTCTATAAAAATTAATGGAAATTAAGGATTAAAATTAGGATGCGTCCTATACATAGGTACACAGCTTTTCCATCGTTTTTAGGGTCAAATATCCACTGCGTCCTATACATGGTATCGTCCTATACGCGGGTATTTACGGTAATATATTTGTCTGGCGAAATGACTGACAACATTAACACGGATTGAGAAATCTTTGGAATCTGAATTGGCCGTATTAGTAAACAATAATAAATGAACCTGTAGGGAGCAAGAAATGCACAAAAGAACGGTGCCAACTGAGAGCTCTCTGATACCCCACAACGCATTGCCAATCTACAAAAATGTAGGTTGCATCAAAAAAGCATTGATCGTTAAGATATTATATTTTTCAGGTAGATGTTAGTGGATCGTGTTTGAAATTTTGCAGGTTTTATTCGCCTATCGTTCATGATATCCACCAACAAGTATGACTGAACTAACATTACTCAAATTATTGATAAAAGTTATATTTGAAATCGACAACATATTTTCCAGTCCATTGTGTAGACTGTCCATGGATGCAGCAAGAAAGTAAACGGATCTGTTCAAACAACAATCTTCGAGGAGTGCTTTCCTCAACAGGAAGTGGCCCAATGTATAAGTAACCTAGCAGCATCAGTTGAAGTACAGATACACGAAAGAATTCTAAAGCTGAATAAAAATTAATAATAATGTGATCAAGATTATAATTTCATTATTGACTCGCCTACGCTAAGTAAGTAATGATGTCAATTACATGAAAAGGGCAATCATAGACAGTGATGTGTAAAATGCTGTATTGTAAAATTAGGAAGATTTCTATATTGTGGTGCTCACATTCCCCGCACTTACACACCACTACTGGTTTTTTGGCTGTTTGACGTCATCAGTTTAAGACAGAAAGATCAGGATCAGTGAGCCTTCGAAGCAGTGGTATAGATGTAATCAAGGGTATACTTGTATACAACTGATAAAGAACTGCTTATAAAAGCAAAGAAATTTTCTACTTTTGTCAAACTACCTCAAAATACTGATATTCATAAGTTCTAAGGAAAGACAAATTAATCTAAAGCAAGAAAGAACATTTAAGAAAGCGCTTAGGGCATGTTATTCCACTAAACAATCCTCTGAGTCTGCGTGACGTTACCGAAATAACGATAATCTGCGATATTTTTTCTTACCTAAAAAGTTGTCTTTACCTAAGGATACAAACATGAACCTTGCTTGTATCATGAGTGTGGTGAGAAAGTGACAAGAGTTCGCTCGTTGATTGCTGCCAACATTTCCACGATGGGTGTTATGTTTCTATAGAATTCCTCACCTAAACATGTGGTGGACTCATCTTGATCGAGGTTCTTACAAGCAAAATCCGACCTACATATGTAAAAGAACATTACTAATGAACCATACATTTGATACACTGGATATATAATATTTTCAACGTTTGAAATTCATAACGTAATCCTGTGATGTTGTAACGTGTTTGCTTTTTAATCGCATTCAATCTTTACAGGGTCAGTCGATGTTCGACTGCATACACTTGAACTCGATAAATGAATAGAATCATTGTGCTAAGTTCAAGGGCCGTTAGCCCTGTGAAAATGTCCATTCGGCATGGCATAAGACAGTTCGAAAGTCATCTATTAATAGACAACGTTAGACTTTGTTTTATAGGGTTCATACAATGAACCACGATGTTCAAACACATAATCACAAAGTGATTCGTGGTCAAGCGCTGGAAGATCAAAGGAGATAGCAATCGAAATTAGAAGCCCAGAAAGAGACGATTTGTGACATTTATTGCCGTTGTTCCTTCAGCATCAACTCAACTCTACTAGCGAACAGCACGTGATATTTGTTTTCCGTTAAGTCGTTTGATATTTATCTGTATCTCTTTTGTTTCAAAATGGTTAACTGAAAAGTGTTGATTTTGAAGCCATTGCTGTATAAGAATCGCACGACCGACCTGATAAATCACGTGCCCACACACGTGAATGGGGTTAAACCCATGATCTTGAAAGAAAAATCCTGAATTGTTTTACCATAAAATTGTTTTTCAAGTCGAAATTGTGATATTTATTTGTTATTCAAGATATTAAAATCAATCGTAATCAACGACATTGAATTATGAGACTTTTTGTTCTCACAAAACACTTGACTTCGTTCGAGTGTTGCGCTTAATTACCGCAAAAATAGTTATCTGTATGATAAACACGCAATTAGGGGGATCCGTAAATTCAGACGTGGATACGAGTTCGTGTCTGCAAGTAAGCGAAAAGCAATTGCGCTAACAACTAATTCAGACGTGATCTAATTTGAATATTGAAGACACACAACTCATCCAACCGAAAGCATCCTCATTATTACAAACTCGTAGAAAAATACAACTTTAACTATAAATCGTTAACTTATGGTTCATGTTTTTCCGTAATTATAAATTATGATATATCGATTAAACTGAGAAAGCATACACCGACCCACAATTTCCTATCAAAATGTACCATGTCCATTATGATTGAAAGCGACTGCAAATCCTCCAGGGAAGGTTATTATTAATAATGTCGAGAAATATCTTCACTTTTATGTTTGTCTCTTTATCGTCTTCTCCATTCGCGGCATCACAATTTTCGTCTGCCACGAGCGTTTGAGATAAAATGCTTCCCAATAATAGAAGCAAAGATCCCGGTGATAAACTAGGAATTGTCGAAATGTATTCAATGACTTCAAAACATTCAGTCAAATCGAACACACGTATTTTAACGTTTGTAAAGTAGGCAAATGCAAACTGGAATTCATGTTTAAAGGTTGTATGTCTAATGACGACGTCAGAATAGGAATTCAGCCATTTTCGCTACTCAGTAACCAAGCAGAAAATTTGTTTAGTAAAAATCTTAATTGCCGCGAGAAGTGTTTGCCAAAGTCTTCTCTATCGGAGTAATCCAACTGTACAGAAATACATCGTTATCGAACGACACGTGTACAAGTTAAATAAATACATTGACGCATTCGGACCCATCTCGTCATTTGGAGCTCAATTCGAAATTATATTTTTCAAAGGGTTATGCTTTACAGCTTTCCATATATACATGTAAGGCTCTCGGCCTTCACATGGTTCAGAAGGGACACTTTTAACGGACTTGATCCCACTCAATGGTATTTACAAAATCACGGTAAATGGGACGTGTCAAACGCAAATCCATCGGAATAATTAAGATGTTTCCGACAAGAAACCACGATTTAGGCGATAGCTAGTGCTTTCATACTGGATAAGACATTCACGATTTTAAAGATTCTCAGTCGGACGAGATTAAAAGAGATTCCTTAAAAACGTCCAGCGGATGAGCGATTCCCATCGCACCAATTGATATAAGGATATATGCTGTAAGGTAAGGTTTCTAGACAATTTTGTAGCGAGTATGTATTCGGCAAGATCTCTCCCAGAATTATTTTTAGTGTTTGCGGTCACTTATACTCCCAATAATAACATGAGAGCCTAATGTATTTGATTCTGCTGATCTTGCGAGGACAATTTGCGCATGTGTTCTAAATCTGTGTCCATGTAACACAAGCTGAGATCGTTTATGTCATTCAACATCACAATCGCCTGGCGAAGTTAAAATAGTACCGTTCATTAGCGGAACATCTGTGACACATAACAATTTTAAAATTGCCAATTATTT
>JACCGJ010014505.1:0-22425 GCA_013407085.1 Atriophallophorus winterbourni
TCTAACTTCCTTCTTGACGCACGTGGTCACAGCATGTAAAAGAAAATTTTACTCAACTCGGTGACAGAACACATCCTTGTTGCGCGCTTCTGTGAATTTCGCAATTGCAACTGCGAAATGACTGTTCAACACTTAATCTCCTCGTACATCCATCTCCGTCCTCTTACACCCATCTCTTACCGTCCATGGTCGAAATCGACCGAAGGAGGCCAACGTACATACACCGTAAGGCATACAAGAACACATTAAAATATTTTAAGAGCACGGAGCATTTAAAATGTTTAGTAACCACAAATCTGTGAAATCCAGCTATGTGTTCACATCGCATTTGCTTTGCTGGATAATTTTGTGGGATAACTCTGAGGAACTAGATAACCAGATAACGGCTTCCATTCAACTTCTTATTGTCTAGTACACAATTTAAAGATGTATGCTCGAACTAACCTAACCTTGTGCTGGAAAGGGACTTCAATGTATTGTCTACCACACAGCCGGCTTCTTCAATTCGGCAAACACAAGTACACATAACACCATAAGTTACAATTGAGATTTTGGTTCTTATAATTTCGGGTATTTTAGTGACCATACACGAATCTGCGGTGCGCTTATTGAACCTGTTTGACTACCAAACGTCACCTCTGAATAGTCGTTAATCTAATAACAGCGATCTTTTGTTTTTCAATGAGGTGCACGTACATTCAAAACAATATCGTTCAGACTTGATGGTTATTGGGGTGGAATGAAAGGTCTTACCCCCATTAAAACTTCCGTACGCAAACTCTTTAAGCCTTGCTGTATTGTACGCATGTCTCAAGTCATTCAATTCAGTCGATTAAGCCCTAAAGCACTTGAACAGGAATCTTTATGAATAAATGTATCAATTATACCCCACGTAATCCATTGGGCAGACCGCACTTGCGGTACAAACATGTTTGCAAAAGAGATATGAATGCTCTTGGCATTGATCCCGCAAGTCGGAAAGAACTTGCTCTCGACCGCTCTCATTGGAGGTATTCTGTAAAGCGTCGATTGCAAGCTGGGGACGAGCAGATACAGCTCTTGGCTGCTGAACGCAGATCACGCCGCCGGTGTGCAACTGATGCAATACAACCGAGTTCTGACTATCGTTGCCAGCGCTGCGGGAGAGATTGTTCCTCCCGAATCGGACTGTTTAGTCATTCCAAAAGCTGTATAACATGAACATTCATGCGATTGTGATGTACATCCATGGTCGACATCGACCGAAGGAGGCCAACAGCAACAATCCATATGTGGCGCGCGATAAAATATCTTTCTGTCAACACGAGAGGCTAATGTATTTGTCCTACTTGCAATCCAACTATCGTTCAGCACAGGTGACAGACAAGTTCCATTCCTTATAGTTTCAAGTAAGCGCATACGAATCAGGTGAACTAAAATCAATCTCGATCGATAAGTTATCACAAGACAAACGTATAATTCAGGTGGAACAAGGAACAGATTAAAGGTCAACTATCGTCGCGCATTAAGTGAACTTTGCGCGTGAAATTTCGACTAGGCCACGAGTTAATGTTTGCGGAACAAGTTCTAAAGAATAGGAGCCAAACGTTACTTTTGGTTGCGAAACGTAAATCTGAAACGACAAGAATTGCATCAATAAACATGAGATCCGTACGGACTTATCGATGGTTGAGCTTGTACAAATGAAAGTATAGTGTTACTCAAATCCTCGCATTTAAACGCCACAGACGGTGTCTGGATATTTGCCGTCATCAGGTGGAGACAGTAAGCCTTGGAACATCCTTGAATAGAAATAAATTAAGTTATGCTTAAATGCCACCGTTAAATAGGATTCGTACAGGGAACCACGGTGTTCAAATCCAGAATCACAAGGTGTTGCTTAGTCAAGCGCTCAAAGCAATTAGAAACGACCAAAGTCTAGCCTTGCTCGCATCCCTAGCGCGTATACACCGCAACCATTTCCTGGCTTTTCATCATCATCCGGTGGAGACAGTAGGATTAGGTTCAGAAAGCTGAGCAATCCAATTTACTAATTGTCTCGGTGGATGAACAACACGGGACTGAGAAATTTTATGAGCGAAACAGCAATCCTCTTACGGACACCACCGGATGACGATGTGTATAGATCTGAGTAGATAAACAATCGAGAGGTAACAGGAACAGTCATATATCCGAATTGAGAGATTTCCATTGTAAAAAATGCAATCGGCTTAACAAAAGCCACAGGATGATGAGGTGAAGGGGGTTAAAACGTGGAGCCTTCTGATGGCCAATTAAGACAAGCATAGAGCACATGGATTGGCGTGCATTTACCGAATTTCGAAGTGAAAACCACCACCTCTAGTATGCGCACTGATTACGAAATCGAGCGAATCTGTCAGCAGATGTCATTCACACCTGCCAAGACGAAAACAATTGAGGGATTATACGGCAAGTGTGGGTGGTGGTGCGTCAGTTGATATTGATCGCGCCTGTCTATCTTAACGATGCAGCACACCTCATGGCCTGTGCAGTTCTTAATCAGCTAAGGATTGGTCAGGTCAACGCAATTTAAACCTGACCTCTGTTCGTACTGCCACCCTTGATCTGACGAACCTTCTGTGTCAGAGACGAAACGCGACCAATAAATTTCGCTCTCACCGATTCATTCGTTTTCATGAATATGTTTCCCGATCGGTCACGAACAATTCCCATTACAATTAAATTATCAGTTTCTCGGTTTACAGAACAATTTATCATGAACTCAAATTGCGAGCAAGTCATGAGGTCGCGGTGTGTGTGTGTGTTACGTTTGGAATTTGTTGCATAGTGAACACAACGAGTTATGAACAAAAATCCTCATTGTATACATTTCTGTCACACACACGGAAATCTAAAAGATGGTTTCGTGCAGTTTGCACGCATCAAGTAGGGATAGTAGCATCAGGATCCGCATGCGCTTGAAACAGTGGAAGAATGGTAAACAAGTTGCGCTTGTATGCCACTGTTGGATAAGGTTGGTACGATCAACCTGTTCAATCACATTAGCGCACACTCATGTAGAAAGGGTTTGAACCCATGACCACGAACAAAAGAGCATTTTCTTCACACACACGCACTCATCAAGTAGGGACAGTAGGACCAGGATCAGAATGCTAATCATATTATCTCCCAAATCGTCGTTTTATCGATTCATTTGTATCCCATTCGCCTTGAGGTCTGGGTGAAAAGGATTATGCAGTAAATGAACAGATAATGTTGAGATTATCTCGTCAATATGGCATGTAAAATTTCGTCGTGCTATTTTCATCACTCTTGACCAATATATTAAAATCATTACTCCAGAACTAACAGTACTAGTACTCAAATTGTATTACAGTGTAAATGGATGTGAGCAGTTGGAAAGCCAAGGGAAAGCGAAATTAGTTTCACAAATGCGAGTACGTTCGATATTGGAAAACCAGGAGCATTTTATGAACAAAACAGCTGGATTATCATCTTCTTCCCATTATCGGACTATGCAGGTAGGAGAGTTATGCGAGTGAGTCAAATCAATCAATCAATCGATCAGAAGTTATTCATCAGAACCGGTCGCGAATTGGGACAGACATGGAACCACAAGCTTTGACCTGTCATTTCGTTGGGATCAACAATCACGATCGTTCTATCGTCATGGTCTGAGACGCTAAGGCATTAAATACTGGTAGCTCGCTTTCAAGATTGTAGTTCATAGTTGTTCTCCGAGCCCGAATAGTTGATTTTGAACTTTTTGTCACCAAAACTCGATGACATCATCAGTGAACATTCTTTCGAAGCAAATTTGCAATGAGGATCTTTCGAATTTATTTCGTGCATTCGACCCCATCTACTGTGATTGGTCGCTGTTGACTTGTGTAATCATTGGTTAATTGATGCCATCCAATTGAACGTGTTCATTCAACGTCGCAGTCAACCAATGATCGTGTTCAATTGAATAGCATCTACGGATCAATGAGAACACGTCGAATTGTTGACATGCGATAATCCCAGCCAATAAAAGTAGATGAGGTCGAACATAGCAAATAAATTAGAAAGATCCACATCACCAAAGCGCATCGAAAGTAGTTTCGCAGAAGATATCATCAAGTCCGCAATCAATCATACCAGTTCGGAGAACAACTATGAACTGTTATCCGATGTCTAACCGCGACGTTCATCAGTAACAAATACAAAATTAATCTTCCTGTTTCCACCTGATGACGGCAAACATCCAGAAACCGGTTGTCGTGTGTAAGTGCTAAGGATGGGAGCAAAACCTTACATTCTAGTCATTGGAGCGTAAGCAAAAATAGTCCTAGACATGATAACCACGTACTTCCCGCCATTAAAACCCCGCACGAATTGCTCTCACAAGGATTGCGACTTTTTGATCTAGATCCAAGTGAGTTGACCCCGTGCCGGAACGGTAAATATTCTTCGTAATTCGAACTCATTGTGAACCAAAATGTCCGTAAAGGAGGAGCGCTAATATCATCCACAGATGTATCGTGTCATCGTGTTACCGAGCAGGTTTGGTATGCTATTCTCGGTTGACGGTGACTCCAAACTTTGTAGATATTTTTATTGAGTTAACCCTGCGAAATGTAAAATGCTGCGGCTTGGAAAATCTCTGCACCACACGCATTAGTTTGGCACGCAAGATCTCGTCTGGACTACCACAGAAAAAGATCTCGCTATCTGGGTGTCGTTTAACCTTAAGCCTGGGCATCATTACCGTGTAGTGTACAATAAAGCTTTCCGTATCTTGAGTCCTCTAAAAAGAATATTTAGCAATAGAGGAAAATATTCGTAGCTCAGGATGTGGATGGTTCTCACGCCCGAAACCCTACACCGGATAATTAATAGTATATACGTCCTGTTATGGAATATTCCATTCAAGCCTGGGCACCATGGCTGAGGAAGGACATCAAACTGCTTGACAGGATTTATCATCGTGCTACAAAGTTGGTCTCCCGTTACATAAATTTGCCTTTCACAGAGCGAATGTTAAAACTGAACCTACACGATTTTACCCAACGACCGATACGTAGTGACCTCATGTTGACTTTCAAAATACTGCATACTAAAAAACCATCCTCTTAAACACTTGATAAAGCCCAATTGTCTTACTCGAAAACGAACACATTCAAATGCTTTAAGCATTCCGCATTCTCGATTGGATATTCGTCGTAATTTTTTCTCGGTAAGGATTTGTTTCACTTGGAAATATTTGCCTGAAGAAATCACACACTCGGAATCTGTTAAGATTTTCGCTTCCAAACTCGATGAGTTTATGACGAACCATGCGGTATGTGACTGTCCTTATTGACTTTTGAGATATTTTATATCTTTATTCCATATAACTTGTCATCCTATGGTTATTGTTAAGCTTACTGCTTTTTATACCATAAAACATTCTGAGTTCTGAGTTCTTTATTTTCAACTTCATCGATAAACTCCTCACCGTCAGGAAGATTCCAACCCGAGAGCTCAATCATGCAGAGTAGAATTATTCATTGTATAGCAAATCCATTGTTGATTGTTACCCATCTACACCCATAAAGCCCACATGTGCTTATTTAGCATCGCGGTTTAGTGAGGAATTATGGTTAGACTCAAAGCTTTGAGCTCTCCCCGGAAAAATTATCGTCTACCCGTTTCACATTCAAAGTCTCGAATGCAATTTACTTTTAAACATTCATTGTATTGGAAAGTACTGTAGAGATTATTTTCACCGTCTGTCGAGAGTTACTAAGCCGTTTCTACGATTTTAAACTGTCTAGACTATTTCGTTCGAGGTAACAACGCACCGAAAATCCTGTACCGACGTTCGATTCATCGCACGTGTCGTGTTTTATTGCAGTTTGTTACAATGGGATGCTGCAATAAAGGTTTGTTTCATTGAGGATGTTCGCTCCGGCGCGCGCACATACGCGGCTGATTCATCCTCAATCGGAACAAGGACAGCTTTTATTTCGGTAGCCCAGTTTCCGGTGGACAGCTGTCGAGCGGATGGCTAAACGGTCACGGTGGCAATATAAACCCCGGCGTCTTCAAACGTCAGTACGCAGCTGCATCGCGTTAATGGCTTCGAAAATCCTAGTCATCCGAATATGATGTAACGCAACCGTAAGGCACGAAAAAATTGTTGGTTCAGCGAGCAATAATTCGCAATAAATGTTCAAGGTCACCGGTTGGGGTTGAATTCGATTTGCCGCGGTGTTTGAAAGGCATCGGTAGTATAAGATGAATATAGATCTAGTTCTGAATGTTTGGAGTTTATGAGGCCATTATTAAACCGTTAATTTCTCCAATTTGCGGATTTTACATTTTTTCCAGTTACATGAACGAGTGATGTTGTAGGATCAAACAAGTGTCTATGAAAAATGGGAGAAAGCTCAGCGTATTATGTATCCTTTTCCTACTGAAAACAGATAAGTTGTACGATAGAGAAGCTCTACGGCTGTTGGGGAAATATCATCATTGTCCAAAAATTTCATCAGATCTTTGAAATCCGTTTATTTTATGAATCTGGATTCTGATTGGTGTATTTTGTCGGCCATTTTGTTTTCGCCAGAATACAGACGAGCCGCAGCCAATTCTGCCTTTAGGTCAGAGATGTTAAAGCTCTTTGCCTGAAAGGTCTGCCTTTGTTCTTGAACGCGTAGTGTTGGGTCTAGTTAGTCAATATTGACAAATAGTATATAAGCTTGCCAGAGTTCAGCATTTCGGTTAATAATTACTTAAGTTCTGCTCTGGCCAATATAACAGTAGCCAAGACTGCTTAAGGAATGACTTATACAATATTTGACGGTGAACATAACCTGGTTTAAGTGGTTATGAATGAGAACTCACCTAGCCTCGCATGTTTGATTTAAACGTCGGCTTTATGTTTTTAATCAAGGTATGTTTTATCTGTTAGCGGCAAGCTATTGCATATTATACCAATGATTTCGCTAGCATAAAGTCGTACTACTGATAGGGTCTCAAAGGCGAACACATTAAATTATTCAACTATCATCAGTCCTCATCAAACTCCTGTGGACAAACATGCCTCAGCATATTGATTAAATGCAATCAGCCAGATAAGAACCATATAAACACCCCGAAAGGGATAAGAACAGCCATATCCCTAAGGGAAATTCATACTAGAATCGAAGAACACCGAAAGCGTGTCCAGAGACAGCCCGGGGATGCGAGGGGATATCAATCCCGTATTCGTGATTACGCCTTGGTGGAGCACGTTTTAGATACTGGCCACAACGTCGATCTAGACAATGTGGAAATATTGAGACGCGATATTAAACCGTATAGCGAACGCCTACATGCGGAGGCGGTCGAAATTGCCAAAGCAGGTCGACTTGTGGTCAAAGAGATGGATGGGGCAGAAATCTCCACAATCTGGCGCTCGGCAGTAAGGTAAACAGTTGTTATTCACCTTATACCTACTGGTTCATTAGATTTTTGTTTCTCTTCAAAAATAGCTCAACCTTAGCCCTGTTAGTTATGTCCTTTTACGCATTTAGGCCGCTGTGTCAACCGACCTTGGCCGTGTTCACTTGTATCAGATTGAGGAAAACGGACAACTGATCCTGGTCATTCCCACGAGACATGACACCGTAGGCGTACTATAGGCTGTTTAGCGGTAAGGTCAAATCAGTGGTGGTGGGTTGACTAGTGCTTAGTCATGTTCCCTCTTCTGACGAAGCTTCTGTGTTACAAGTGAAACTTTACCCAAAACCTGCTCCAACCGATTGCACTCAAATTTCTTTGCATTATGAATACACGATCGATGCCAAACATATTCCACTCGATTGACAGTCATATACCCCTTAGGGTTTGAGGTGTGCGCATCGAGCTTCAAAGTGAATACCACCATGTTCGATTGGACGAGCAATGTCTTGTGCCACCGCGTCCCTTTTTGTTGCCATTTCATATAGCACACTACACAACGGGAAACGATGCGTTACATTGATATCAAGTCACTTCACGTTGTGTAGATGCGTCAAGAGCACCAGTCAATTGTGCGAATCATGAGCTCTTCGACGATATGCAGAACACCACAAAAGCCGAAACGACCGACGATGACAAGCGGGTCGAGTGAGGGCCTCTTTAAAATCAGAAACAAACGAAGCCGCTTAGGATCAATATACAATTCGTCAAGGTCGAAGCGGAGTGGACGTGCTGGGAGCCGAAATTGAGTGGCAAATCTGATCGAGGGGACAACCGGTACAGATAGTTTGATGGTTACTTGATTTGCCCATAAAAGGGGAGTCTTTGTTTTATTAGATGTCATACGCGTAATAAACGCTTTAACGGATAGACGTTCTATTGTAATGTTGGATGCGTAGGGCATGCGTGTTATATGGATAAATTAAAGGCGTTTGATCACTTGGACCATTCTATAATCCTGAGCAAGCTGCTGGATGTTAGTATTAATGGGTGCCTTCTTATCTGGCTGAGAAGCTACCTTCTTGATCACAAGATAACTGTACGTATTGATGGTGTGATGTCTAGGGAAATCGAAGCCACTAGCGGTGTCCAAAAAGGTTCGGTGCTTGGTCCGGTTCTCTTTTTGGTTAACATCAACGAATCTCCGAAAGTTGACATAGCCAAAATGGTTTCGTTTACGGATAATGCTAAATGTTGGATGCGAATCACGTAAAGCGTGGACATTTTGTGCTTACAAAGCGATTTCGATATATTGAACAGCTTGTCAGAGCGAAACAAGCTTCCAATCAACTTCAGAAAGTGCAAAATGTTGCAAATAGGTATAAATTTCCCATTCTCATACAACTTTGGATCAAAACAACTGGAATGGACGGACAATGAGTGGGAGTCTGAAGAACAGCCTGCAATTCGAAGACTTGTACAACTCTGCTATCCGCATGCTAGGTATTTTACGAGGTATTTTGGAAGTTTTTACCTTAAAAGATTCCCGCTGCGCCTAAATGCATATTTTAACCCAGTGTTTGATTAGTGCAAGCTTAGGCACCATGGCCACAAAAGGACATCAAGCTGCTTGAGAGTATTTATCGCGAATCAACTAAAATGGTGACTGATCGAGTGGTGCATCTGAATATATTCTGGTTTCAATTGGATCTAATCCTCACCTATAGAATACTAAACTCAAAAATTCATATTCTGACGCATCTATTTCCCCCCGGTCAAGTTATACCACACGCACTCACCTACTGGCATTTGATATTCCACATTCCCACCGGAGCTGCGGTCGGTTCTTCTATTCGGTGCGCGTTTGTTTCTTATGGAACTCCCTACCGTCAGATGTTGTGCAATCATCTAGTGAAAGGATTTTCAGGAACAAATCAGATATATTTATGCGTAATAATTCCAATCTACATCCGTTTATATAACACGACATTTATCTTAACGAATATTTTTCCATCATTCCTTGACAATTCATGATATTTTTTCTAACTACAAAACCGTCGATCTTCCTACAGTCTCAATTTAAATATATATTTTTATTGTCCTTATAAGAATATCCTATGGTGTTCTCAAACTACTTAAACGGGTATTTAGGACATTTTCACCGAAGATATTCCCAAGGATCATGAATACATACTTGAGACCAGTCATCGAATACGCTGTACAGTTATGGTCTCCGTACCTCAAGAAGGACGTAGAACTTATGCAGCGAATCTATCACCGCTCTCAACAAAACTAGTTCTCAGCATCCGGAGCAAGCCTTATAAAGATTGGATAGCTCACCCGAATCTGTTCGACTTTACCAGTCGACGAATCAGATGAGACCTTATCCTACATTACAAAATATTCCATACTGCAAGCCACGCGAAGAGATACATGGAACTATCGGACCCATTAATATACACTTGTGATTCTCCATTCCCGCCTGAACTGTAGAACGTGTCTGTTTTGCTTTTGTCCGTGTCTGTTTTGCTTGAAGCAGTTTACCTTCTACCGCTGCTCGCTTCCCTAACTTGTGTGACTTTAAAACGAAATTAGACTAGTTTTTATTGAATTATTCATTTCCAGATTTAATTCCTTATCTTGTTTTATACACTTACATTTCAATTTAAGTATTTTTGCTATTTAGACCATTGAAAACCTTAAATTATCGTGAATACAAACCCAAGTCCCAACTAAAGATTTTTCTTCAAAATGAAAAATAGATGAACAACTTACTAAAGACTCCTCTATCGACCAGCTACCATCAGCTGTCTTGAGTGCTTTCTCTCGCGCGCGCCTGGTTCAAACTTTGCCAATTTCAACTTGGCGCGGTTCACGGCACGCGAATAGCACGTCACGTGTGATTGGGTGGAAATTAATCACAACCTTCACCCTGGACCAATCAGCGCCGTTCGAGCATGTATCACATCTTTCGGCTACGTGCAAAAACGAAAGCGCACGCACACGTACACGTCAGGCAGACAAGTGATTAATGAAAGTGCGAACGGAACAATTGGAGCGTCGAGAACAACTGCCGGGAATGTCGATGAGGCAGTGAATCACCGGAATCCAGAAGTGGCGAAATTGCTTTCCCACGTGGAGAATAATAATGGAGAAAAGTTGTAAAATGGAGAAAACAAAGTTTGGGGGATTTTTAGGGGTTTAGTAAAGGCTATTGGGTCTATCATGATCATTTGATACTTATTTACCCAGTAATTTCCGGAGACAATCAGCCCAGAAGCGATTAGACAGCCGTGTCATTGGGTACCTATGATAGCGAACTTTGTTATCAAATAACTTGTGATATTAGGAATAAAAAGTTGGTTGAAAGTCTTAATAGGATGTATTATAAAGCTTATTGTAATAGGTTATGATTTTTAAATATCAATCTCTGTGCGCCACTGAAGGAAAATGAATAGAGAATATGATTCCTTCTTCTTCTACTTCTAAACATGAGCCCCTCATTAGTGTATTCACACCATGTAACACCACTCAGCCGGTCAACGTAAATAACTTATTTATTTGTAAGACATAGTTGTTCTCCGAGCTGAAATGGTTGATTGCAGAAGTTTCGTCACCAACCTAGATGACATCATCAGCGGAACTTCTTTCGAAGTGATTGGGCGGCGGGCGATATTCAAATTTATTCGCTTCTCTGCGATCTCATCTAGTGTGATTGGCGGATCTTCTTGATTGTACCCTTTGTTGGCGCGTTCTCATTGGTCCGTAGATTGCATCCAATTGAATGTGTTCATTGACTGATCATGCTGTCGAATGCCGTGCTTCAAGGAACTCTCGTATATGTCGAGTTCTGCTTTTTGCGATTAACTCTGTTTCATCCCAATTAAACTCGTGTCCTTCTTGATCCATGTGCGCCGATATTACCGACTTGTGATCATGTCGTCGAGTAGCCAATTTGTGTTCGTGTATCCTTGTTTCTAATCTTCTTCCAGTCTGTCCGATATAGTTTTTGTCACAATTAGAACATGGAATTCTGTACACGACGTTGTTTCTTTCTTCTTTTGCAAACGTGTCCTTGATTTTTACCAGCTGACTTCTCAGAGTGGACATCGGTTTGTGTGCGACATTGATTCCGAGCGGACGTAATATTCTTGCCGTAATTTCTGAAATATTTTGTATATACGGGAGTGTCGCTCTTGTCGTGTTTGTATTGTTTTCGTGTGAGTGAATTGTTACGTCTTTGTTGCGGATGATGAATCCTCTTGGGTAACCGTTTTTCTGGAATAGTTTGAATAAATATTTCTCCTCTTCTTTCTTGAGTTGTTCGGTACTGCAATGTGTTTTCGCGCGGTTAAACAGCGTTCGTACGCAGCTCCGTTTGTGCGTGACCGGGTGCTTGCTTCTGAAGTTTAAGATTTGATCCGTGTTTGTTCCTTTCCTGTAAACACTTGTTTCAAGGTTTCCCGTCTCTGTTCTTCGCACGTTTACGTCCAGAAATGGTAGACAGTTGTTCGCTTCGATTTCCTTTGTAAATTGAGTTCCCGTGAAGACGCAGTTGAGTAGTCGATGTGCATCCTCTAAGTTTTCTTTCTTCAGAATCACGAACGTATCATCGACGTATCGACTCCAGAATTTGGGTTGAATTAGCGGTAAGGCGATTCGCTCCAGTCTTTGCATTACGACTTCCGCTATATTATTATTAGAATATTATATGTATATATATATATTATATATAATTAGAATATTCCGGCAAGAATATTACGCCCGCTCGGGATCAATGTCGCACACAAACCGATGTCCACTCTGAGAAGTCAGCTGGGGAAAATCAAGGACACGTTTGAAAAAGAAGAAAGAAACAACGTCGTGTACAGAATTCCACGTTCTAATTGTGACAAAAACTATATCGGACAGACGGGAAGGAGATTAGAAACAAGGATACACGAACACAAATTGGCTACTCGACGACATGATCACAAGTCGGTAATATCGGCGCACATGGATCAAGAAGGACACGAGTTTAATTGGGATGAAACAGAGATAATCGCAAAAGGCGGAACTCGACACATACGAGAGTTCCTTGAAGCATGGCATTCGACAGCACGATCAATCAATGAACACATTCAATTATATACAACTTATTTCTTTCTCAGAAACAAGGGGCATTTTCAGTTTTCGAATACACACCCGGTTATCAGGGTTATATCAATACTTGGATGTTAAATTTTCAGAAAAATGGACGAAATTTAAAACAAAATTTTCGACTAGGTTTCGATTCTGATGGGTAAACTGGAATTAATATCACGTATACATGAATTTTTCAATTGTTGTTTGCAAATGTTTGCATATCACAGAGCTCACCAGAGCTAGATTATAGTGATAAATACAAACATGAATGTCCTTATAATAAAGGATGTATTTTGTTTGGTATGACCTGACAAGGAAAACCACTGCCAGGACTTAGATGCCCATGCTCAATGTGTTGAATTTCAAACAAGACGCAGAGCTGGCTTTCTGGTGTGAGCATAGAATCAAGAACATATGTTTAAGTGGCATTTGCAAACAATTAGCTATAGATGATTATTTAGTTTTCATTCTTTATTTGAGATAGATGGCTTCCATGACACATGTTGAGTGCACAAGAGAGAGTTTGAAATCATTCGCTTCGAGCCGATTATGGTAATTTTGCTGCTGAAAAGGTAGCATCGACATGCAAATGGTACGAACAGAGACCACGTGTAAATTGCATTCACAAGACCAACGCTAAGCTGACTAAGAACTGCGCAACCATCATGTCGACCGTTTGTTATTTAAACCGCCTCAGCGTGAAGTTGTTTCATGTTTCGTTTTACTCCTTTGCCAGAACTCCTTTCGGTTGTTAAGAGCCACGCTAGGACTGTGTCTAGAGCATATTTAGCTAGGACTGAATCCCGGATCTGTAGCTCTATCGTTACAAAAGATCGCTACGGAATGAACACTTCCATTCTTGAACGGTCTCGTGCCAAAAAAATACAACGGCAAGATAAGCTCTACGGTATATTGTAAACCAATCGACAAGTTTGAGCATCTCTCAAGCGAGACAACCCATAAAAACTCGCCCTTCCAGAACTTGGTTGCCGTTCGATGACTTGTCAATTGAACCCATTAAACCAGGCATTCTGGAAAACGGGAAAAGCTTTGTGAGATACGGTATGTGGCAGAAGCAACTCTGAAGGAATAGGTAGACTCTTGAATCATGATGGCATAGAGTAGTGCGTCAAGTAGGCACAAAGATCCGCTCCTCAATGATGCAACACAAGCAGGAAAAACATTCAGGTTGCGGGACAAACTTCGTGTGTTACTGAGGCGTTTGCCTAGGGCAACCATCTGAAGAAATCAGTCTTAAGATAAGCGAGCATAGAAAATGAATCGCAAAAACAATGAATATCAGTTAATGATCCAAGATTCAGCCCCAACTCAACACGTCCTATATACAGTCACCAGAGCCTATCCTTTCAAGATTCAAGAATTTAAAGTCACAAAAGCACATGGCTTGACAATTACCGGTCATGTCTGCAGGATGGATCCCAGTTCGCATACGAAGGCAGCCATTCACTGGCTTCCGCAAGGTAAACGAAAAAGGGGACGGCCAAAGAAAACTTGGCACAAGGATTCACGGTGCAGACGGCAACGGAAGCAGCGGCAGACCGGAACCACTGGCGTGGGGTTGTCTTCGCCTCATGTGCCACCCGGCGCGGAGAGGACTGAGTGAGTGAGTGAGTTGACAATTACCATATCATAGTAAATATTTTTTCATGAAAAAGGCATAAAATAAACATGTAATGTCATGTATAGTCCAGTTGAATACTGACCATGAGTCAATACGCAGGTGTCGTTAAATCGTTATGCAACAAATAAGTATCCACATTTCGCACGAACGTTTCGACGCTGGGAGCGATGACAAGAGTTTCGGGGAGGGCATTCCAAATGAAACAGACACGTACACAATAAAAAAATCGGCTGCAGCTGATACGGGAGTGGGAAATTTGCAGTGTCGGTGAGTGGCTGCGTGTATGTCGTGACTCACGGTATTCCAATAAATGTTTTAAGGGATGATGCGGGTTATTTAATATTTTGTATGTTAGTATCACATGGCTTCGAAGGCTTCTTTGAAGGGGAGTGGGGAGTCTCAGTTTTTGCAATTGTTCCTCGTACGTTAGTTTCCGGAAACCACTTACGAGTTTGGTTGCACGATGGTATATTTTATCAAGCAATAATATATCCTTTTGTAACCACGGAGTCCAAGCTTGCGATGCATGCTCCTGATAACGTGAAAGTTATAATGTGGGACGTGAAAAAGTATATGGAAAGAATTAGCGGTGATGTGGTTGAAATAACAAAGGCTGGTTAGAAATCGTTTAACAAGATGAGTGAACCAGATGTTTCCACAATCTGAACTCAATTACTCCAGCGAATAAAGATTCACGTTTACACAGATTACGCTAATCAGTAAGCGAAAATGATGATACTTTCCTACAACGAGAACAATTTCGAAATTAAACAGCATTCAAGGAGATTGTGCGTCAATTGACCTCGACTTCGCTCTTCTAACTTAGTATGTTCCACGCCTACTGTGGTCTGTGCAGTTTTTATACAAATTGTTCGGGTTAATGCAATTTCAGCCCAATCCGGGTTCGTACTGACTCACTTGGTCACTACGAAGCTTTTGTTTCCAGAGCGAAACGGTACAAAAATCTGCTCTAACACCAATCCATTACAAACTCTTTTTCATGAACATGTTTGACTGGTCGGAATCACACATTTTCCAAGATCACAGACAATTGAACAAACTACGATTACCACATGGTGATTTTACGTAGAAGATACGCTTTTTGAAACCTATTTTCTGGTGTAAATATCTACCGCGCGCTCTCAGCTTATGGAGATGCTAGCAATAGATCGAACAAACATAGAAGATTCATCCAGAATTATCTTTAAAATGGCATGAAATGTGAATCGTCAGTCTAGAATCCAGCCCCAGTTGAACACCTTTTGGAGACGTGTCATCGAATGTTCATCGACATGGCGTGAATTTCAGGGCTGAAGATATTACATAATTTGGAATGAGGAAACTAAAAATCATCCTAAAAATCATCCTGTTGTGCTCGACCGGGACAATTCTGTCGATCGATATTGCAAGGCGTTTCGCAGTCATCAGGATCACCTCTCTGGCAGAGGTGATTAGAATGATTTGTAACCATCCGGGCGGAAATGTTGAGAGAAACTACATGCTTGATCTAGGGGAACGGCATGCCATAATGCGCAGCCAGTTTCAGTGTTGAATTACGGATTCGCGGTGTGAAAAGCAGTACCATTCTCGATGTCTGACACAGCAGCTAGATCTCTGCGGTTCGCACAATAACCGAACTTGCACAGCCAGTTTCGCGTTGCTTTCATAAGTACTCGGAGACCGCTGTGAACACACTACCCCCAAATGCAGACAAACTTGGCCAAGCGCTCGTGGCGCATATAAAAGACCAAAGTATTGTGGTGCTCACATCCCCATCCCTTACACACCATTACCGGTTTCTGTCTGTTTGCCTTCGTCAGGTGGAGACAGTAAGATCAGGTTCAGTGAGCCTTGAAACAGTGGAAAAGCGGAGCCTTTCGTGTGTACATAAGTTACCGTCTCCCACCGAGTACGGCCAACCACAGAACCGGTAGAGGTGTGTAAGGGATGGGGATGTGAGCACCACGATACATTGGTCTTTTATATGCGCAACGAGCGCTTGGCCAAGAATCACTTTGTGATTCTGTATTTGAACATCGTGGTTCTTTGTAAGAACCCTATATAACAGTGGCATACAAGTTTAACTTTGTTTACCGCTTTTACAATATTTCAAAACTCACTGAACCAGATCTTACTGTCTCCACCTGATGACGGCAAACAGCCAGAAACCGGTAGTGGTGTGTATGGGATGGGGATGTGAGCACCACAATACATTGTTAAATTATCTTATTCCAATGACATCAAAACCAATAATTGTGCTACTGATTATCAAGTTTCTTTCGTGAACGCAATGTGTCTATTGGCAAAGATCGAAAATCCATTAGTTTGTTTGAACAACTTGTATTTGCTGTGCAGCAAATTTGTCGCAGTTAGAAGCAAGACAACTTGATACATTTGTCAAAACAAACCCTGGGATTCAAAGGTTTCCGTGTGTTGTGGTATTATGGAGTACACAAATCAGATGACAACCTTGGTTACGAAACGCCCACCGTGCAAGATAACGTTGAATAAACTACAATCCGGGATATCGAAAAACTGTTCTTAAACTTGGAAAAATGGGTGTATGTTCAAACCATAGCGAAAGCGTTGGCTACCACGCATAAGAATGCACAGTGGAATTTCTAGCTACCTAATCATCTGTCTAAAACCGACAAATGTTTAATAAGGCAGTCTATCTAAATATTTATCATACTGTCTATCATTAACAGCAGTATTAGAAAGGCTCACAACTATACACTCAGCTGGTAATTCAATGTAATTCAAGATTTAAATGGTCTAAAATGCAAATACAAACATATACTGAAAATATCGGGTATATATAAAATGATAAAAATTGTTTTGTCAGTATGGAAAGTCAGCTTATGTAGTAAGGTGCGAGGTTGGATTTGATTAACATATGCTTGTCAAGTTCATCCTTGAACATGTTCAATCTTGATGCGCAAATGATGTGGGGGGCAGAGAGTTTAATCTAAAAAAAACTCTGACAGCAAAGGAGAACCTTCGACAATTTGATCTAGAGTGTGGAGTAATTAACTTGTAGCCCTAGGATCTGCTACCACGTGCTTCTTTCCGATGAAACAGGTGTTCAAGTAGGTGATCCACTGTATTCATAATGTTCAGCAGCAGATGGACGTAGAGTATATCAGACAGTGAAAACAAAATCAGTCACGATTTCTCAAAATCAATGAACTCAAGGGTCGTGTCCCAAACCACTTATTGAGAGAGAGAGATACAAAATATACAAATGCCTCCCTTACATAATTTAGACACGAGCAGAGTGAATGAAGCTTCCAGTTTAGATTGAAGTCTGTTCACAAAGAACTCAGACATGTTCCACTTATAATAGACGCTTCAAATGGCTTTTTCAAATGGCATTTGGCGCACACAAAAGTGCACTTTGCTGTTTCATTTATTTATCATACTATCTAACTGAGGTTGGCGACAAAAATGGAATTAAAATCTTTTCAATCATCTATGTAAGCATCAAGCAAAACCTCCCCAAATATGAGCGTTGAAGTTTGAAAATTTCCCACATTGTCTTTTTCAATATAAATCGCTTTGAGTTCGGAATTACGGCATCGCTATAACTAGAGCAGAACGACTGAGTACAACGAGGAAATCCTGTCAACCCTGATTACCAGCTTTATCGATCGTGAAATTTCACACATCGGTAAATACATCTCACCCGACTGTTGCGTAATTTACATAAAAATCGATAGTTTAGCATTTCACACATGGCGAATTTCGAGAACAAATTTCGTTCACCGCGAGTGATGTTAAGACACAACATCGATCAGGGGAATCGCTTTAGGTTGGAATACATTAGCATCGTGAAAAGGATATCGATCGATAAAATTTGAATTTTAAGGTCAATTCAAGGACATTGGATTCCGCGTATAAGATTCAAGATTTATGCTCGGATTGGCATTTAACAATAAAACATCAGTTAAATTATATTGACTAAATTTGGAGACAAGGAATTCCAAACAAAAAACACATGAAATAAAAGTACAGCGGCGATTTTGTTTAGAATGTGGAATATTTAACATGTAACCCCGAACTTGAATATCGTTCGCAGTTGGAATAATAATAGAAAGGATCGGAAACTACAGTAATGCAAGGATACGAACGCCTCATATTCTCATTTGTGAAAGCGTTCTTCGACCAACTCGTCTGAGGCACTCCACGTATGGCTTATTTTTCGAAATTGTCAACAAGCCTAGGCGTTAGATGATGTAGACAGTCCTGAAGTTTGGAGCTATTGTGTCCGGGTCCATGCAGCCTATTCTAGAAGATATTCATCTTTTGGGGAAACGAATCAAGGATAAAACGTCCAAAGATCTACCGTGACATGCCTAGTAAACGAGAGACGAGTCTGTAAACAACATCAAATTACAGCTCATGTTTCAAACTACCAAAACTCCAGAATCTTAGGTCCTTTTTTTCAGCTACGAATTTGTACGGAAGAAAAATAACAGGAATCGTGGCCGATGTGCATTATTTTTTACTTCAGTATATTCAATGGCAGTTTGTTTCCGGACTACCAATCCTGCACTGCGTTCAGGTCGTTTTGCACTGACGGACACTTGACATGCTTGCGATTAGTCGAGGTACAACAAACTTTACATTACAACACACGACAATTATGTCCATTAGGTTAACTGTTTTCAGACGCTTAATGACACAACGATTCAGTCTTTGGAGAGTATAGTTGGGTTGTAACAATCTTAACTTCAAGTAACTTCACCGTCTCAAGGTCATGCAAATAACCTTGCCGTTTCCATTTCAGGTTCCCGCAAACCGAACGCCGAAATCGAATGTAAGTGCGGGGCATGGGCGCAACAACAAAAGTGGTCAATTTAGAGTTACATTTTTAAAACCATGGTTCGTTGCACGATCCTAGACTCGAAGTGGTTTTACGGATAGCTCCATATTGATGTCACGCCGACCCACGCGCGTCAATCGGAGGCGAGATCGTTTCGAATCATAATCCAGTCGCATCCCTAGCTTTGAACGTCGTAGACGGTATGCATTCCCAGATCATCTACATCCGCCTTCACAATTTACCGCCAGGTCTACACTTGACCGCCTTGTCGCAAAAGTTTAGGGTTGAGGATAATTTTTGTGAGCGCTGCATTTACTTTTCGGAGGACGTGGCTAAATCACTACAGTCTTCACCAATCGATGTGAACGGAAGGCGCGACCATAAAAACCGTCGCCATAGTTGCATTCTACACCGGATGTGGACAACCAGCCTGAAACCAGTAGTCTATATCGAATGTGGGATGGTGAGGTGAAGAATCACAAAACACATTCCGTTTGTAGTTTTTGACCGATAGGATGCTTCACGCAAGTTGCCAAGCTTAACGGAAGTCGTTCAAGAAAGAGACCAACTTAAAGTGGCTAAAACGAAAACTGTCTTCAATGGGACAGCACGTCAGAGTCCCTGAGCCGGTCAACCGACACCATCAAATCGACAGGACTGGAGACAATAGCACCTGCTGAGAATAGACATATATCGAAACAACTCAAAATGGATTATGTACGTCAGTAGTTTCGCGATAACGCTGGCAACGAAACCTCTAATTAAGCACGGTGAACATCTATTACACCGTTTTTTAACACATCGGCCGATTAGAAAATGTTCTAAGCTTAAGATTTACTGACAGTTTAGTGGATCATTATAAATTGATGTCCACCGTGGATATCACCAAGAATGACCATCTCCTCACAGGATTACGTACTTGGAAGATGGTCGCATTTATTGTCTATGTGGTGTGAAGTCTGAATACTGGACCCACATCTGTAGACAACCTATGATCTAAAATACTCTGGTTGGTGAGTCTAAACAGATATAAGGAAGGGAGGATTGTATCGCGATCTCGCATTCAGCACATTATTGGTAGCGTATCAATTTAACATGGGAAGTACAAAATTGGTGCGCGATTACACATCCATGTTTTATCTGAAAATGTTAGACAGCATAATGAACGTCTACCACCGTTCCACGAAAGAATACGCGACGGAGGCCTGGGTTTCATGACGGCGGGAGGACATCACCCAGTTCAGTAAAGATGGTGACGGGCCTCTGTAAAGTTTTGTACACAGAAAGACTTTCGCGCATCAAATACCGTTACGCCATGACATATTTTCAGCTTGTGATTGACGAAGGACACCATCTAAAACATTTGGTTCAATCGCGTTGGGAGAACGAAACGTACGGTTAGGTAGGACCGCTTTATATTCCAAGCTGATGTATCAATTGTTCAAGCATTTCTGTCGCGTGTTACATATGTATGAAATTCTTGATCTCAATACATGGTCGTCGACACAGTGTTGCGGTCAGTCTCCTACGGTTGATGTCGACAATTTATTGCTCAACAACTTTTCGAATGACTAAACAGTCCGCGAACCGCAGCGCTCAAAGCCATCGACAGAACACGACCGATCAGTAGTATTTGCATGATCTTCGGCTAGTAGCCATGAGCAGTATCCGCTCTTCCTCAGGTTGCAAACGACGCTTTACACAGTGAGCGGTCAAGAGCAAGTTCATCCCAACCCGTAAGGGTTCATGCCAAGAGAAAACTTAGATTTATGATTTGCTGTAAAGCGCTTGTTGTGATTGCATAGCACGCTGAAAGCGATAGCCGAAAATGATGACTGCAATATCGAGATGTGTGGTATCTTAGAAGCGGGGACTTTCGCCATAAATATTGATCGATCATAAGTGGTCAAAATGCGCTCATAGTACGAACTCAGAAAAACACTATATGCATGAAATAGACGGTTTGTAATGAATCGGTTAGAACAATTTATTGGTTACGTTTTGCTTCAGACACTGAAGAGTATCCATACGATCATGTTTAACTTGCATTCACCTGATCAATCCTAAGCTGGCTAAGAACTGCACAGGTCATTGTGGTCGCTGAGCTTGCCAAGGCGAGATTGCGATCAATTTATACACCCCTAGGTATGGTATGAAAGCACAAGCCTGATCCAGGCAAAGTGCCGCACAGTCAGAGACTGCACGCTAAGATACTGCCAGGCCTAGACAGATATGAGGGGGGGGGAATAAAAATGGTAGTGACTTCAGCGTGTTTTAGCATGCAGCTCACTACCCGTGGTCAATCAATTTAGTACGGTGTTAGCCGCACAGCACAAAGTACTGTACGACTGCACATCCAAACCGAGTAAGGTCGCCGGAGTCGATCTTACATACTGGCTCTTTATAGTGGACTCGTAGATGGATCTGGCAGCAAGGAGTAGCGGGAGCTCTCAGTGATCCCGCCAAGCAATCGCTCTTGTCATGGACACCCGTATCCCCGAGCATTGCATTAATCCGGCTGAGGGGGCATCCTTTCAATATTACTATCGTTTCGGTGTATATCCCCAACGTTAACAGTCGACCAAAATGCAAAAGACGACTTTCATAACCAGCTTTAATCCGTTGTCGATAGAGTAAGTGGAAGCGGTTGTGGACGGCGATTGGATTGCACGTACTGCAGCAACAAGCCGAAATTGGGGGAGATTTGACCTAGGATAGCGCTGCGGGAACGGCAATCGATCAATTGAGTTTGCGGGCTACAATCACACATTTGTCTGCAACACTAAATTCTAACACATGGTACTCGAGTGATGGCGAATCAGATCGATTAAATCCCATTGTGAGACCGAAACAGGAAACGCAGCAGGCACTGATCACACTCTCGTTTGCGCAAAGGTTCAATTTCACTCGCTAAACCGCCAAGGGAAAACTCTTACGGGGCATTTAGGAAACCCGGACAAACGTATGAGTGTGTGTGAGAACAGAAGTCTGATCCAGGCAAAGGGCCGCACAGTCAGAGACTGCACCAACGTAAGAAGCTCTTGATGGGCAGTTGGATGGGAGTGATACCCCAGTTGAACAACAGTGGTCCAGGTTGAACGCCGCATTAAAAATCCTAGGCACCGTTTATCGCCACAGGCGAGATTGCATCTCTCAGAACACCATCAAGCTCTCTGCCCAAGTAGATGTTATCGACACCCTCTGACAGATTAGCTTGCTTGTGTCATCTATGTGCACACTAGGAGCCACGCAGGTTAATACTTATCCGACAGATTGTGGAGAAAAACGCTATTACACCGAGTGATTGATCAAAAACCACTCTACGATTAGAACATGATGGTTCGTTGTACGAACCCTATTGAACGCTGGTTTCCAAGTATGTATGAAAGCACAAGCCTGATCCAGGCAAAGTGCCGTACAGTCATAGACTGCAAGTGGGCTAAGA